>BNST01002167.1:0-113771 GCA_019650275.1 Xylocarpus granatum
GCAGAGAGGACAAGTAGCATTCATCTTAAGCCATTTCACGATGCATGTAGCATGAAAATGATGGTTGCAGGGTAGAGCATGGAGCTCTGCAGCATCCTCGTATGAGCAGAGACATATACAGCACTCCTATGAACAAGGGAAAAGAACACTGAAATCAATCTCCTAAGACAATCTTTTACATAAATAAGTAGGTAATAGAATGCCCTTGATAAAGTAATCTACTGTAAAGATCACAATATTTGGTCCTTAAAAACTTTTTTCAAACTACTTTGTTTAAGCCATCTTATATGCTGAATGCTTGAATTATATTGACACATCAAATACCCAAGATGCAACTGTCACTAAAGCAGCAGGGTTCCATTGTCCAGAAAGTCCTAATGCTCACTGGCCTATCTTGCTGATAGAACAACATTGAGGATGTCGTTAGGGATTAAAGAGTTGTAGCTTTTAACTAAGCTATTATATAATAGATTACAGGATATAAAGTTCAAGTGAGTGTATGGATGGTAAAGGTTTCAAAGTTAAACAGAAGTACAACAATCATGTCTTAAATCACTTAGAAAAACCAAACTGTTTTTATCTGTTAAGGCAAATTAGTTCCAATTCCATTTTTTTAACTTAATCCTAAAAGTTACAGCAATGGCTTATAAGCAATTTGGTAGGTAGTTGTGACTTTAAAAGCTATCATTGTTAGTTGCATTGAAGAAATAAGGAACTTTAAAGAAAATATGGTTTTGTTAAGCTTCAAAAACAAGTATAGATGTTTGGTAAATCTCATTGTCAAAATGCTAATGACAGTATGTAATGACTAAACTAGATAGTAAATAGGTATTTTATATTTGCAAAAAATTAAATAATTTGTGCAGGATATTTGATATTGCATGATTTAGATTAAGATAATTATGAAAACTTATAAAATGTGATTTTGAAAAGTCTTTTCAAAATCTATGGCAGAAGGGGGGTGATTTTACCAAATATGATTTGGAAAATATTTTACCAAACACCTAAAGTGGCATTTATTTATCAAAATCACATTTCACCATTCCAACAACAATCACAAACTTGCGCTTAGTTTTGGTTGGAGGTGTTTTGTGGAACCAAACCAACCTATTGATTCAACCAGTTATAGAAGAGCCTTCTGCCCAAACAAGAAATATTTTGCCTAGATACCTCTTTACATCCCTATAAAACAGTGCTAACCAATGCTCAATGAATTTACATTAAGTAACAACAAGAGTGCAAACAAGGAATATAAATTGGATGCTCGGGTAAAAGAATTAACTTACAGCATCCTCAGGTAAAAGAATACACTCATTGGCCAGGTATCCGCTATTTGTTTCCACAGGAATCATTTTCCCTGCTCCAACTCTGGGCTTTTCATCATTGTCTAACAGTTGAAATCTGTACTTTGGAAGAACACTAAGATCAGCTTCCGTTGCACCTTCCTAAAAAAATCATAGAAGAAAAGAAAACACTGGTAAGATGTTTCAAGGCCCATAGTTTAAAATGTCAGTGCCAGTTATTGTTTACAATTATTCCTTCATACCTGTCCTGCAACAGCATATAGAAACGCAATAATGCAAGGCAAACAGCAACAGAGAGCGATCCCAATCAAACATGCCAAAACAACACAAAAGATGGCAAAGAATACATCAAATGCCAGAAAAACCACAGCCAACCTGCAAATACAGAGAATTAGAGGGAACAGCAGAAAGATACTATAACATAAAAGAAAAATAATTTCTAGTCAACCCAGCCAGGATTATGGTCATTTAAGTTAGCATTATGATTGAAGTTTGAGTATAGAAAAAGAACAAAAGAATGCATGATGTGTAATTTTTAACCCTTCTGACAAATAAGAAAGTTAGAAGTGTGCAAATAGGAAGAATAGAAACTCAATTAAGGCATCCACGCAGACGATTACACTTCTGCCAAGGTCAAAACAAAAAAATTAAAAGAATTACAATAAATTGCATATGCAATAAGAAGAAAATAGCTGTCAAGAAATGGAAATTATGAAGGCATACCAGTACAAAAGAGGAGCATTTTGCTGAAGTTGATTGCCACCAGAGACTACCCAGTAAAACCCAACTATCCACCAGAGAAATGACACCATTGTATTTATTGATTCGCACCGTTTAGTGACCCTGAGCCATCCATCATCAAATCAGTATGAGGTCAATGATTTAATAAACCTCTAATAAGTTCATAAAGAGGTACATAATTGATAAAACAATTGAAATATGAGTTGGAAAGTCTAAACACTGATAGCCTGAAGCTCAACCACATGGAGTCTTAAACAAATAATGCATGAAAGAAATTCATCACGAATGTTATGTGCATATTCATCCATACAAACAAAGCCCTGTAATATATAAAAATTTCAAAGTTAAGTTCAACATCACGCAAAAAGAATTCTAAATTAAAAAAAAGGGTTACTAATCCAGACCAAATCCAATTCACTAATCCATTTGCAAATCCAATTCACTAATCCATTTGCTCCTCATATTAGTTTATTTTTATTTCTTTTTCTTTTTCTTTTGTGGCCTCAACATTCTTATCCTCATGTTTATTCATATCCTTGGACCTCCTGCTGCAAATACTTATACCCCAATTTCCTCTTTCCAGGAACCTAGTACTTCAACCATGCACTGTACACCATGCCATAGCCAGAGCTGTATCATCTGTCACACACTTCTTTAATAGGCTTGTTTTGCTACAGAAAATCAACAAGACACTAACCAGTCTAACAACACTCTGTTACTGTGATCCAATTAACCATCCATCAACATGAGAATTGGGTATAAATTCCCCAAGCTTCCCTATCTTCTAGACAAGCCATCATAATGGTTTTGTCTTCACTCTGCTGCCACCACCAAAGACCAAAATCTAATCCTCTCAATAATTCCTCAAACTCCACATGTCCACCGAGGCTCTAGTTCATACATTTATATGAGCAAAGATATGAACATGCATCCCACATTATTCATCCCAAAAGGTTTGACACTTCAACTGACACGAAAACAGATTGTTAACAAACTAGATTCTAACTTATATCATGAATGTCGAATACAAACACCTTTGAACGCTTAGGAAATGCCATGAATCACATATTTAAGTAAAGAAGTAAAATTGAACTCAAGCATATAGCCTGTTCCATGAAAAATCTAAACTGAATATCAAAATTCAAAATCAAAGCAAAAATCAATTCCAAATTGAAAAAGCTCAAATTAAAGAGAACCCAAACGGCATTCAACCAAAAAACTAGAATTTGGAACTTAATTTGTCAAAACCGAATCATGAAAGCATAGTTAACCTAAACCCTCAACCAGCTTAGATCAAAAACTAAAATTGCATGCTGGAAATAGCTTAAAGGAGAGCCAAATCTTACCTTGACCGAGTAAAAGTTCGGGATCCTCCTGCATCTTCCTCCTCGTCCTCACTAACATTATTCACGTCCACAACATCAACACCACCCATCCCATCATCCCTAACTCTCCTCCTGTTCCTCCTCCTGTACTCCAACCACACCAACACCACATGCACCAGACACTGCAGAGCATACCTATCAAAATATATGGTCCAAATTTGTAACTAGCTTACATAAAAATTCATGGGAATATAGTCTAGGTCAAGATAGCTACAAGAAGAGAAATGAATAATAAAGTAGAACTCCACTGAATTATAGACTGAATACATTAGAACGCGGGTGATTTCGAAGTTCAAGCTTTTCAAAATTCCTTCGGGGGAAGTTCTCGACGAATTTCATAATTCACACTAGACTTGAAATGAATTTTATGTGTATTTATACTATTCCTGAAAGAAAAGAAATTTACCCGCAGATCCATAACCTAATTGGCGTGTTAGGTTTCTCATCAACAGTAATAATCAACATCGCAACTGAAACCAGCACGAACGCCGTGTTCCACAGCATGTCAAGAGCCACAACAGGCTTCGAATATCCCCAATCAGCTCGTCGCTCCTCGAGCTCACGCGCTGCCGTTTCACGAACCATCATAGAAGGCCCACGGCCACGGCCCGTGGCCCGACTGAGGAGGATAGCAAGAGTAGTAGAATTGACAGCAGCAGCGTTGGGAGAGACAGAGTTCTCCCGAGGACGGAGTAACGGCGCGTGCGAATCAGACTCCCCCGCCGCCGCCGCCGCCGTCCTGGCGGTGGGAGAAGATTCAGACGAAGAAGACATGGAAACGAACAGGACTTTTTGCTTTTAGCGAGAGAAGAAGAGCATAACTTGAAATTGATTTAAGGAACTGAAGGGAAGAGTGTGACAGTGCGTAGAGAGAAAGACCCTTTGGTTTGGTGTATGTGACAGTTGAATGGTAGCTGCCAGTACCGAGAAATAGCGGGGGTGTTTTCGGGTGTTTAGCAATTTCGGAGATTTTGTCTTGTTTCCAGTTGGTTGGATTGGCGGCAAATCATTCCGAGTGAAAATTACATTATAATTAAATATTTTTATTTTTGTAATCAATATCTGCCACGTCACGTTTTAACCCAAAACTGTAAAACTTGAACGGTGAATTTTGTGTTTGGATGAATTTAAAAATATGTATCACAATTTGTGAGTATAATTAGAAAAATCTCCTCTTAATTGTCGCATTGGTGACATAGATTTGTTTCTAATTATTATTAAATTATTTTTAAATTTAAATTATTAGATATCTTAAATAAATAATAGTAAAATTTCTTGAAATTATATTAAGGAAGAATCAAGCACTAATTT
The DNA here is from genome assembly GCA_019650275.1 of Xylocarpus granatum. Lineage (NCBI taxonomy): Eukaryota > Viridiplantae > Streptophyta > Magnoliopsida > Sapindales > Meliaceae > Xylocarpus > Xylocarpus granatum. Next base: position 4,742 of record BNST01002167.1, read on the forward strand.
TTTTATTAATTTAAATAAATTAGTATGTATAGCATTATGAAATAGTAATTTTAAAAATGTATTATATTATAAAATGAAAGTTTACTTACTATAATTTTAATTTGAAACATATTTTTTCATTTTTTAACAATAATTTCAATTAGAGGTATGTAGATTTCACTACATTTATGTCAAAGAGAAGAATAAAATAATTCATATTAAAAATAAAAAAAATTACAAAATAATATTTAACAAATCAAATCATATTTTAGTAGACATTTCATTCATTTTTCATTTTAAAAAAATTATTATTGTTAACATAATGATAAGTGGAAAGAGAATTTAATTATAAATGAATCAAAAAAAGTTTTAAATCTTTACACGATTAGTTAAACTAAACAAAAGTTAAATTAAATAATATAATTTTTATATTTAAAATAAAAATAAATTTTTATATTTAAACAAAATTTTCTAAAAAATAAAATATATTTAAAAAAAAAGTTAAGTACCCTACTTTTTCATTTTTACTTTCAATGTTTAATTTATTAAATTCCAGCTATTCTGACTAATTTAATGTACTCTATGCAACTTATACCACTTTGTCAATGAAGTCATGAAATCAATAAAGAAATCCTCATGGTAGTGTCGTAAACAACCAATGATATCTTTCATGAGTCGATGAACGCACCCGAAAAACATTATGTTGCACTTATATCGCAGTTCTCCATCATTGAAATTATCTTCCACGCAAGTTTCTCGTCCGGTCCAGACCAAGTGCAGCAAAAGAACACTGCTTTCGATTTATTTTGAACACCATCTGTTATTCTGTACGGGCAGCTATCCTTCAAACAAATGGATACTTGAAATGATTCCACCTGGAGATATTCACCCAAGTCTTGAAAGTCTCCTGCAGGAAATTTGCTTGACAGTTTCGTGAATAATTTTTGAATTAAAGAGTGTTTATCAGTTATACAAAGCTCATCAGTTGCTGGAGTAAGATCTGTGGTTGTGGTCTTCTCTAACTTCTCAATGTTCACAGGGCAACAATACGCAAACTGCACCTCGTGTCTCTTTGCTCCCAACATAAGCAGGAGCTCCTCTTGATGTACAACCTTTGCCCTTTTGCTTTTCTCCAAAACCAATATCCCGTCAGCAACTCTTTCATCACTTACCTGAAGAGGTGACAAGGCCTTCGTGCAACTTCGGATGAATGTGTCAGGTTTTTCTTCTGAACTGCTTTTTACAAACTTGAAGTTTGGATTCAAACAACTCCGGATGAATGTGTCAGAAGCACCTGCTTTCACGGAATGAGTTGAAGGAATGCACACAGATTCACTATTGGCAGGGTGATAACATTTAATTCCTAATTCAGACTCTATTCTTTCTTTCAGAGAAGCCATCTTTGGTTTCTCTCCATGTACTAGTATCACATGCTGTGGGGAGAGAAATTTGACAAGATCCATGATTCCTTTAGCATCTGTGTGAGGACTAAAACGATAATTGATGAATCTGGCAATTGAAACCACAGAGTCAGGATGTCACAGAGAGTGAATATACATTAAGACAAAATTACACTTGGATCTGTCAAGAGAGATTTGCAGCAACAGCCTATTTTATCCAATTTTGAGGGGGAAAGTGACCCAGTTTTGGGCAGATACATTAGCAGAGGTGCAGCATTGTAGAAATCAGATTTTTCAGATTAATACACACTGACTGGCTCAGGGATATCATAAATTTTCAATACAATCATTTCAAGAAATTTCTTCTGAGAACATGAACTTCAAAATCACTGCTGCTTGCAAACAAGTTATTTGATTGCATGTTACATTGTAAGTTCTTTCTAATACGATCGCATTTATTTATTTATTTTGCATACATTTCAAAGACTGAGCTTCAACAGATATGTGAATGCATCCCACATGCTTATGTCAGATTCCTTTTCCTATTTGATGCAACAAGAATTACTAAAACAAAAATGTAAAGTGATTGCCTTAAGTGAGAAAGTTGGACAGAAAGAGGCATATCAATAAACTGCATTCCGTCGTATGTGACATCTTATGCATGGGTTGGCTATCAATCATATGAATGAAAGGGTTGGGCTATCAATCATATGAATGAAAAGTGAACAATGAAAAGGCCCATAAGATTGGAGAAAGAAATTTTGACTTAACTCCTTAATCCATGGATTTAGAAGGAGCTTAGTTACTGAAAAAATCTATAACCATCTTGCACAATAATTGGTGAACAGCATAACGCTTTGCCTCGAAAGAGCTTCTTCCTGGATACTGTTAAAAAGGACGCATGGAAAATACATACAGAATGCTATCTATAACTAAAAAGCTGCATATGAAAGATAAGAGCTTATGATGGCATTTAAGTTTTAGCAGCCCCCCTTGATTAAACAAAAATAACCAGCAAGAAGCACAAAAACAACTTTTATAATCTAATTAAAATAATTGAAAGGATTCGAATAGAAGACCTCTCAGTCAACTTGGCTCTAATATCATGTTCATTACCACTAAATCTAAAATTTTAAGCTGATAGTTATGAGCCAATAGTATTTAAGATCTAATTAAGAACATGTTTGAAGTGCCAAAACTCTAGCACAAATCACCCAAAAACAACAGGTTTCTACTTTTTGTTCTTTAAATTATTTTTTTCCTTTCTATGTCAAATTCACAGGAAAAGTTTCTATAATGGGCTGTGTGCTGCTTATCATTTCAAATCTTGAACACATTCTAAAATGGGAAACAGAGGGAGGACAATAAAATTAAAGATTCATGAGATGAGGAAAAACATATGCTAAAAATATACATCAAAGGGTCAGAGATGAATATGAACCTGACATCGCACATCAATTTGAGTGTCTTTGTCTAAGTCAATTTTGGTGGGCTTTCCTGACATCAATCTATGTCCTATTGTTCCTGCCACACAATACCTAAAAAGAAAAGGGATCAGAAAATGGAGCTATATGAATAAAAGATAATTTGCTTTCATGCATTGTAGATTGAATACATTTGTGGCTTCAATCACAGATCACAACATGTTTATCATCATAAGACATGCCGAAACAATAGATATGTAATAAGGTCAGTACCCAGGCAATGTAATCAGATTTATTTCAGAAGGAGCCCAATGTTTAAAAACCTCAAGTGAAAAACCTCCACTAATCATCCCAGGAGTGGCAAAGAGAACACAAGGTCCAGGAGCGTCTATCAGAGAACGGTCAAAATTACAAACTGCCATCCAAATAAGAAAGAGAAGAAACAATTCAGGCAATAACTATGATGCAGAAATAAATTTATTCCAGAGAAGAAATAAATTACTATACATTCAGCTTTCATTATAATGCTGCTTCATTCCCAATGAAGTACCTAAGGTAAAATACCAAAGATGACATTCTATATCCATTGGCAATAGAGATAAAGAACATAATGTAGAAAGGTAGAGCTGCATCCTCTTCAGCTGCAGTAGAGATATACATGTAGAGATTTGAATTCACAAATACAACTAGAGCAGGGAGAAGGCTCATTCACCAACAGGACAGTATAAATTACCTAAAGGTCACGAATTTGACTAGCAATGCATAAAATTTAATCACACATAAAACAGCAACATCAAACCATCACAGATAGATATGCTATATCTGCCATCAAAGACAAAATATGAAAAGGGTGCAAAAAGGTTTCAGAATTTCAAATTCAATGTAATCATTAAATATCTCATAAAATAAAAAAGTGCAAGAGATAAACAATGTAAGCAGATTCAGAGGCTTTGAAGAATTTATTCTTTTGTAGTAAAATGAAGACTAACTACAATTTCCATATAACATGTTCCATGTTCAGCTAAGCTTCCATCTGCTCAGAAGAAAATAAAAAAAACATATGCGTACCATTTTTAAAATCAAATGCATTATGAGTGGCATATGTCTCTTTCACCTTGTTGCTAGTCCAACTAATAAGCATTTTGTAATACATATTGGCTTGAATGGTCAAACCTGAAAAAAAGAAAAGGAAAAAAAAAGAGCAAACAGCTGAAAGTCTGAAATATTAACCAATATTTTGAAAAGAAGAAATCCCACTCCAGAAGAGGAACTGAGATAAGCTTTTCATAACCTAGTGTACTTTCACCATCAAACTACTAGCCACTTTCAATGCAAGTAGACTTATGTTCATCCGCCATTTTGACAGTTTACTGATTGATTGGCTTCATTTCACATACAAGATATTTTCTTCAAAGTCTCAGAAAAGTTTGCTTTGAGGTGGCAAACAATCAGTAAAGAGACCGTTAGCAATAGATCAGATCCGCTTTCAAGCAGTTAACGGAGAAATAGAGCAAGGAAGGATGGATGCCCATCACATATCCACGGAAGTTAGCAGCTCAAGTTTTTCGCCAAGATTGAACTGATGCTCGGCTCAGTAATAATGATAGAAACCTTGCAGTTCTTTATATTGAGATTTCAATCTAGCGAAATATGGTATTATGGCTACTTCTTCCTTGGTAATTAATTAGTAGCATTTTGCTAATTCTATATTTTCAATTAAATGTTAACCTTTCTAGTGTTAGACCTTTTAATGCATTGAACAAAAATAAAAACTCATTGTGAAAATCCATCAAAACATGTATAGGTCTTCACAAGTTGTAAAATTCACATTTGGAGAATCCTAGTAATATGTCAAAAAAACCAAGTACTTCACAATAAACTGGCTCACAAATTATTTGTACGACATATTGTTAAACAAATTGAAGAACAGAAGGATCAAACCTGCTGAAAAGTAAATAGGCACCTTTAAATTCATGCGCTCCCAGTAATCATCCAATAACATGCAGAGTTCCTGTATCACAATTAAGATTATTGCCAGAAACAAAAAGGTATAAATAAAAAATGAAAAAGTCCTGTTCAAGTGTTTACATAGTTATATTCTACAGAGCAAAGTCCACTCAGTAACAATAACCAATATATCAGTCACTACCCTTGATACACTAAACAAGGATACAATCATATATTGTATGATGTAAAGAACAAAAAACTAAGGCATGTTGTAGAACTCAATCAAAGCAAATCTTACACAATATGAGGTCCCAAGTCTAACATAAATTTTAAGGGAAAAAGGTTCACTTCTCTTAGGGCAAGGCACAAATGTTGTAAATGTTGACATTTGAATATAGAGAAGAATTATAATATAGAAAGTTGAAGAGGCAATCAATAAGTAAACGATATCTATAGCAATAAAATAATTTCTTTAGACATGCGGAAGCACGTAAGACCATCTAGTATATCTAGATTTACAAGGAGACAGAATGTTATTCCAAGTCATACACTCTCTAAGGCAAAATGTCTAGCTCCTTATGAAATGAAGGAGAAAAGACAAATGAGAGTGCGAGAACTTCATAGACATGTGGAAGTGTCTAAGAAAACCAGTATATCTAATTTACAAAGAGACAGAATTTCAATCTTAGGACACAAATTCTCTAAGGTAAATACCTACCTCCTTATGAAATGAAGTTAAAGGAGAAGAGAGAGAGAGATTAAGAAAGTATCTAACTCCAATATCCTTCGGCTTAACTCACTTTTTTTCCTGAAGCCCCTAACTGGACACAAAACTAGAATTGTCTGTGGCTTTCATGGACATCAATGAACATTTCTCACAATTAAGTTATGGAAAATATGAAATTCAATTCTCTTGAAATCCAAACAATAGCATGTCTAGAAAGAAAAAATGCATTGCAGAAATGCAACATCAATTCCATAAAAGTAGAAATCAACTCTATTTTGTTACCCTTGACAAGTATACAAGATTCTAGAGGAAGGGTCAGCTACTAAAAATTTCTGGAAAATAACGGTTGTTTTCAGGACTGAAGGATACAATGTGAGATTTAGGAAGCAAAGCTTCATATCTAGTTTTAGATGGAAGAGGTGGTCCTTCCATTGTATTTGTTAATGTATCCTAGATGCAAGCCACATATTACTCTACTATGAGAAAATAGTTCAATTGTTCAAAACTGTTCTTGGCTTCGCGAGAAACTGAGAAACCAGTTTTGAAAACCCAAAAAAAAAGAAGGGGACGAAAACACAAATGACAAATCCCAGTATCAGTTTCTAGCCAGTTCAACTGCAAAAAAATAAAAATTAATGGACTTTTGTTCTTCCTTCTTTTAATTAATTTGATGTCCATCTGTTCTCTGCCTTTTCTGCTTAAAAGATGAAGAAAATTGCAAAGTAAGGAAAAAGTTAATCACCTCTTGGCAGAAGAGAGCTAAATATGAGGATGACTAGGAATACAGATTGAAGGCAGCAAATAAACTTGCAGGCTGCCACAATGCAGAATTTCACAAATACCATTGCTTTTGTAATGGCAAATATAACTAAGTGTCCCCATATTGCTTAGATAAGACACCTTTGTTAATCTTAAAATCCAACAAATAAGCCATAAAATTATACTCAAATTCAAGCAAATTATGCTGCTCCACAAAATGAAATAAAAGGTTTGCATGATTAGAACACCTGAGCTCTTCCAAGAGCAAATGTAGGTATAAGCACCTTTCCTCCAGCTGTGATACATTTATGCACCTAAAATTTTTTTCAAAAGAGTAGTAACAAAGTATTAACATTGGAAGGTGATCCCAATAATAGCTTCCACTATGATATAGAAACCAAGAACACTACAATTCAGAGGCATTTCTAAAAGCAAGCCAATAATGCATAACAAACAAGCTATCAGTCAAAATCTATACTTCTGAGGACACATGCATAACTGAAGATAATAACCATTATATAAAACGAATCTTAAAGATTACAAGGGACACAGCTCCAGAGAGAGATGGGAGAAGAGACACAGAACTAAAAAGAGAGAGATAAGATAGAGGAATTTCAACATGAAAATTAAGTTCTCTAATCCATGTTATGATCATCCCTGCCAACGGCTATGAAGTCTTATTGGTATGAAACTTAGACTAATGACACCAACTTAATAAACTATTCAGGCCACAGCTGTTTGAAGATTGTGTTCATTTGCTATTCAATTATTTTTATAAGATCACACAAAATTTTGAGAAAACACAACGGCATTATCTATGAGGTGTGTTAATATTCTACAATTTTATGGGTGGTTAAGCTTTTCATGGAAGTAGAACACGCCATATTGTTAGATTTTTGGATCCATATATTTAGCAGGGAACATTAGAACGAGCTTAAGGAGTTTCCACAGAATAGATTGAACTTTTTCTCTGTATATTAACAAAATTCATAGGATAAATAAATCACCATTGGACAGCAGGAGTAAATTATGCAGGACAAAGGAAAAATAAAAAGAAACAAGAACAAAAGCAATAAAAATACGAGAGACTAATGAATAATGAACAATTTGACAGTGAAGTTATTTTCATACAGCTTTTAGAAATTCCCTCTCCCGAGCGTATTTTGAATCTCGTACAGTGGTTGCATATGTAGACCTGATTCAGAAATCTTATCAGGTGAAGATTATCGAGTATAATATGGATCCACCAAAACCTGTTTGATAATCTAGAGAATAAAATTGTCTGTAACGAAGAAAAAATGATAATTGAACATAATAATCAAGAAATACATAAAATAGTGATAAAATATTGAGAATCTAATATTCTTTCCATCATAGCAGTACCCCAAATCATCTTAAATCAACTTTACGTTAAAGAATTAAACAGAACTTATTTAAGCGATAAAAAGCAATACAAATTAAAAAAAAATGTGAGGTTTAACTTGGCTTACTTGGACAATAGAAGAAAGACAATGATCATAAAGAAAATTTTCAGTTGAATGGAGAATGACATTTAATCTAAAGGAGAAAAATTCCCTCATCACAACACAGAAAATGTTGAAACAAGAAGCTTAAACTTTTTCTAAAGCTTTTTTCTATATTCAAGTATTTATTGGATATTCAACAGAAGAAGTGCTCCCAAGTAAAGATTTCAAAAGGAATGCTTCCATGTTCATTGTGCAACAGCATTGTTCTCACTCCACTAAACTCGAAATAAAGAAACCAGCCTAGAGAGAGAGACAGAGAAGGGAGAGCAGTAGAGGGAAAAGCAGGGTTTCAGCTTGGAAGCCTCTAGAAAACCAGCTTTGCTTCAAGAAAAACAGCTCTCTTCCAGCTCTGCTGGATTGAGGACTATAAGAAGTGTAACCCTGTTACACTTCTAAATCCAAATTCCAAAGCTTCATTCAGCACAACGTGATTTAATGAGATAGGAAACAATAATAAAGATAGAAACATTCACACACCTTTCTGCAAAACCTGAACAATGACCAAGAACATGATCTACAAAGACTCCTCATTCCACACAATCAGTAATGAAGTCCCAGAAGACATCTCCACATCATAAGGAGCCAGGCTCAGCATTTCAATAGAACATAGAGATGGAAAAACTAAGGAAGAGATGGCCAATCTCCTATGATTGACAGAACTTAGGATATTGTTAAAACTAAACCCTGGAGCAGAAGATAAGTTAGTCATCGACTTTCAGAGTTCTACCAAAAGAAATTTCCCTTGGAAGTGACTTGAGAATCTAACAGAAAGTCACCCGTCCGATGTGATACTTCAATGAAAAACCAGAAGTACCAAGTACCAAATGATTTCTTCAGCTCATTGTGCACAAATAGGTTAGAAAATAAGGGCTTACTGCAAACAGAAACCAAATAGCAGTATAATCCAATCAATGAACAATGGATAGTAGTCAATCTAAGAGTTACAACATTGACAAAGAGTAAATTGAAACACTGAGCAAGCAAACTCAATGGAAATAAAAGCTAAGGAAAGACAGTTCCATAAATGAAATTTATGTTAGTTTAGTTCTGAGATAGAAGGTTCTAACATTAGAAATCCAGAGATGAGTCAACAAGTCACATTAAGTTCAAAACCCAGGCACAAGACCTTAATGGCTGCTGATACATTTTGAACACACAGCAGAAACTCTAGATATGTTCAAATGGACAACAGATAGCCTTATGCATGAGCCCATCATGATCTTCAGTGTTATTCTGGATACAGAGTATAAAAACTATCCACGTCTAACTTTTTGTTATTTAGACATGAAAATGAAAAAATTGATTTGCTTAAAATTTGATTTTCAATCCTTTGCAACAGTAAAAACAATGCTAAACAACTGAACACTGTAAAAATCTAATGCCACTTAAAACTACTATCTTGTGTAGCATACAATGGACTATAGGCCCAATACTCGCCCCCTAGTAATGGTTTTTGAGAGACCACTCCAACAAGGCTGGTAGAATTTCAAAACTATGCCTTTATGGCATGAGAGTCAGTGAATACCATAAGACTGTATCATTCTACCGAAGTAAGACAATGCACACCAAACACATTCAAGGTTTTCCTCTTCAAGTTCACCCTGTCGCACAAAGTTTGTTCCATACCAGTGCAAATGGGAGTACACAAACAACTTAACAATCTACATAGGTTCCTTACTCTGTTATAAGAAGGTCCAGCTGTAGTCGATCAATTTGAGCAGCTCCAAGATGTCTATCTGGTGTCATATTATAATCTCCAGTGTACACCATAGCAGAGTCCCCCACCTTTGCATAAAACATCGCGGCTCCAAGAACCTAAAACATCATAAAAAGAAAAAAAATTGACAAACAAGGTTGACTAAAATTCTCAAGTTTAATGGGGAAGAACATTAAAGGGAATTAACCATGGAAGTAATATGCTAAAGAGCTCTAATACTATATGGGAAATGAACAATCTAAAATTGGCAAGAAATGTGTCTGGAAAAACCAAAGACGTGTCTAACACGCGTATCCAAGAAAAAAGGAGACAAACATGCTTTCTCCTATAATATAGATCGTATTGTTCATATACTTTTGATGCAAAAACATTACACTGTATGCTACAATAAAATTCCAAAACTTCTTAGCTGGCTATGCATGACAAAGTATAGTACCTTATACCATAAAGTGTTCAACAGCATGACTCAACTGTTTGCTCATAAAGCTTCTACCGGGCTATGCAGCCTAATCATTTTAAAAAGGACCCTAATCAAGTTGGAGATTCAGTAACTCACACAAAGTTAATCAAATGTTTCTGGTATAGGCAAGGAGCTAGATAGATTAATAAAGCACTAAAGATCGACAAGTATGCACAGCTGATCATAAATCATAAATCAAGCTCAGAGTTAAAAAGGACCGTTTAATGCCTCTAGCTTTACCTAATCAAGTGTCAACTGAATAAGCTAGAACATTGATCCATAGCCCTTTTGTAAATAATTTAAACAATTTTGAAAGGCAACAAACTCAGAAAAAAGTGTGGAAAGTAGTAATTCTTAAACAATTGTTTGGACAGATAAGCCTGCTAACAAAGCAAGCATCTAGATATGAAGTTTGAAAACCTACATGCCCTGCATAATAGGCACGGATCTCAAGGTCTTTGTCAACCTGCACAGTCTGCCTCAGATCCACTGCTATAACTGCAACATGGAACTCATCAAAACCAAGATAGCTTAAGACAGGTAAGAGAACAAAAATTAGCCAAGAAATCTGCATCCCTCAAAAGTTAAGGCGTATTTAGTTCCACCAATGTCAAAAGTCATTTTCAGTAACCATAGAGGGTGCAAAGCAGGGACTGCAAGCAAATGAATTTATATATAGGTCATCACTTATGGCAAGAAAAAGATCTTCACCCTTATCTTTAAAATGGACAAGATGTTCATGTGTATGTGTGCATGTGTGTGTATAAAAGTAAGAAATCAGAAGTTAAAAGTAAACCAGAGTAGCAATCTCCATCCAAAGATTGACAAATAAGAAGGAATAAAACTATTATTTACCATACAGATAGACTTTCAAAAAAAGATTTTGGTGACATTACAGAATTGAATTTGTCTCATAGAACACAATTGCTTGCAGGTCTCAACCAAAACAAACAAGGCAGAAAATCAAAATCAGCCAGGAGAATGCAGCCCACCAACATGGCCAAGCCAACTTCAATACCTCAAAATCTTTCAATTAAGGAGACGGATCACATACAAAATGACTCGGTCCAAGTTACACATAGTAAAATGTGAAAATACATGTACCTTTCCTCATGCATTCTGCAATATGATCAGAAGAAAATTGCTCTTCTTCACCCCTTCTCTCAACCATAACTTTTCGGTAATCCTCCAACATCAAAGGAGCCAATGCCTTTGTAGGATACTGCAGTACATATCATTTCAATGAAAACATCGAGACATACTTCTAAAGCCAATCATGATTGGACCAATTAAAAAAAAACACAGTAATCATGAGATTGGAGGCTCAGATGCCATCCACAAAGTCAGAAACACGTCAGAATCGAGTTACACTAATTACTGCAAGAAAAATGAAAATAGCATGACCCAAAGGCACAAGCAGAAACCTTTTGTCTGAGAAAAATACACCACAATGAACTAGATCAAAACGTGCTCAAGTTAACAAGCTTCAATTTCCAACTACTAAAATTTATCTATTCAATTTTTTATACAAAATTGAAGTGCATCAACCAAGCATGAGATAGTTATGAGCAGCAAAATTTTGAAATGAAGGGCTGGGATTTTCCTTCAAACTACAAGTCCATAATGACAGACAATAGTTTTTATAGCAAATGAAAAAGAATCCCAATACAATCAAAAGCAATGTTTTAACATGAAAACTAAATAACAAAGAAAAAGAAGACAGATTACAAGGTGAGATAAACCAAAATTAGTCATCTATTTGTGCAGCAAAGTTAAGCAAACATTTATCCGATTAAATAGTTTTTCAAAATCATACTAAACAGCTTCGACAAGATACAACTATAATTGCTGCCAAAAAGAAAAATCTAAACTACGCTTTACCACTTTGCCCTATGTAAAAAAAACATTAATACGTAATTTCAAAAAGAATAAAAAATGAGCTAAACATTTCATCGAGCACGTGATAGAACATACAGTCATGTATACAGGTCCGCTATATCCGCACACTTCAGTGAAGTAAGCAAGAGCTCCAACATGATCCAGGTGACTAAAGGAAAACAAGGAAGTACAATTTGCAAGCACAGTCAACTAAATGAAAAACAAGTAAACAACAAAATCAAAAAAGACAGAAGTCTAGAGTTTTACAAATGAGTGATGATGATACAGTCAATAGCATTATCAAAATCTCGCGATTTTGATATGAGGGAGAAATCCGGGTAACGTCGGTGATCGTCATAGCCCATGTGCATCCCGCAATCGAACATGATTCGCTTTCCATTGATTGTCACCACCGCGCAGCTCTTGCCTATTTCTTGTCCAGCTCCTGTACAAAATCAAATGGAGTAAAACGACGATGTGTCTACTTTTCTCAGCGCATTAAAAATCAAAAATCAAGAAAGAAAGTATAACACAAAATAGATGAGCTACCAAGGACGAGACACTCGATGGCCATGGTGCGTGCTTCGTACATAACAAACTTGGCGCGCTTTTATTTGATTCTGCTCTGTGCCATGCTGCTAGGATTTCGAGCGCCGTTTTATTTCTAGTGCTTATAAAGCCTGGAAACGCGAGCGAGATATTGCCGTAGTGGGCCGAGCTTACTGGAATCCAAAACCAGAAACCCCAACTGAAAACACAAAAAGGGCAACAGAAGGGTTTTCAAAAAAAAATTTTACTTTATTTCCTTTCCTTTTCACGTCAAACAATAGAAGATTTTTTTTTAAATTGAAAAATAACTTTAATATTTTAATTTTCAAAAATTTAAAATTTGAATTTCTGTTAATGTAATTAAAATATTTATTTTTAAATTTTAAAAAACTATTTTTTAAAAAAATAAAAAAATTAAAAGAAACAAAATAATTTTAAATAAATTTAATATTAAAAAAAATAGTTTTTTTCATATATGAATTATGTATTTATTTAATAAAAATCTTGAATTATGGACTTAATTGATAAATTGACGTTTACTCAGCCACGGGTAAGCAATAGTTTGACTACTGAAAATGACTTTGATTATGATTTTAATCCGCAATGATTAACCTAAATCCAGCTCTGAAACAAGATTGTCAATAGATAACCCAACAATATATTAGCCTTTAATTTAAATAATTAACCTATGTCCCCATCATCATCCAACCACTTGAAAAACTTGTTGATGATAAAAAATTAATTAATTATGATTTTTGAAATAAAAAAATTAATAAACAAATTCCAATCACTCCATTGCTAAACTTAAATACTGCTTAGGATTCTAGTGCTCTTACTATATTTTAATAATAAAATAAAACAAATATTTAATAACATTAATTTTTATTAAAATCAACTTATTTTTAATAAATTTATATTTATATTTTTAACTCATAATAATAAAGGTAATTTTAAAGTTAACAACATCTCAATACTAAAACAAATTTTTAAATAATCTTATAAATAAATTAGTTTTAATTAAAAACTAATAATAATTAATTTAAATATCACTTAATTCTAATGATAAAATTTGTTGAGATACTATAAAAGAAATGAGATTTAGATTACGTTCTTATCAGTAAAGAAGAATTTAGTTTCTTTTTTGTAATAAAACAATATAATACTTACATGCTAAAAATGATACAATTCCAATTCAAAACTAAGGTTTAAAGTTGCTTATACACCAATTTACTTGAAATATTATTCACAAATCCATTTTGATAAAATCCCAAAAACCAAATTAAAAACCGAGTTAAGGACGACATTAAGCAGCCAAACCGAAAAGTTTCTATAGCAACATATATTAAAAAGGTTGTTAGAAAACAAAATTATTTATCCTACTAATTTTAAGTTATATTTATTTAATTTATGTAGGCGACGACTTTTAATAAAATTCTAATTGATAATATATTTAAAATTTGACGAATATATTATAATATATTTAATTAAGCAATGTGAAGAGTAATATATTCATTATTATAATTTAAAATTTAATTCAGGATATCTTTGACTTTGACCTTATTAATCAATTTGTTTTTTTTATTAATAATTTTTTTTGTATAATCAAATTGTTTTCTAGCATTTTAAAAGTACAATATTCAAGGTCTGTGGCTATCATATTCAAAACTTGTTTTATGCTTTACAGCTAAAACAAGTTGAATTTTATTTCTTGGGAGAATGGAGTTACCATCAAAAATCAATAAATAAAATATTTTTTATAATTTTATTATTTTTTAAATATTTAAAAAAATATACAAAAAAATTTGTCAATTAATTAATACCTCTTTTCATTAATAAATTTTATATGATCGTAACATTATTAATTTATAAAGGTTATTTTTGGCCCGCTCTTCAATAATATTAATTTATATTATCTATACTGATTTTTTTTTGTAATGTAATACAGTGTAATATAATAAAAATATAAGTAATATAATATTACACACATTCTCTCTTTTTTTATTTATTACATATATTAAGAACATTGTATTATTTTAAAGAATTGAATATTAATATAATTCAACTTGTCCATACATCAAACATATATTAACTTATAAAATAATAAAATATATATTACATTAAATATAATATATATTTTTATTTAATTTATTATAATGTAATTTATTTAAAATAATACAGTCTAATATGTGACGCTAAATCGATCTTTAGATTTTGAACATAATGTTTTGTTAATATGATTATTGTTGTTATTATTGTAATTGTATGGTTTCTAAGCTATCCAATAAGATTGCGACTGTGCTGCAAAAAGAGTGAACCCAGCCTGAAATTGAATCCATGTTTAATATTAAATAAGACAAGTCGTCGGAAAAAGCAAAAGAGGCAAGAACGGTGGAGTGTCAACATCACGGACACGGTGTCGTTTGAACGCCCAGCAGCATAAGTCTCTATTTGTTTGTGTGTATTATTATTCTCATCGGTGAATGAATTTGAGAATTAGCAGTTGTTGAGGGAACAAAATTTCCACCATTCCCTCTCAAAAATAAATATCTTTTTTTAAAAACATTTAAAGGCGTGTTTGGCATTATTTTTAAATTTTTTTATTTTTATTTAAAAAAAATAATACACTGTATATAATAATAATAAACATGTGACATTGTTTCATAATTTAATTTATTTTTTTCAAAAAAAATGTTAAAAGTAAGCAGAGCAAGTAGCATACTTGTTGTGAAACATGTTTCCTCTTGTCTTTTTGTGCAGTCGTGTTGATTCCTGAAGGGATAGCAAGCAAGCTTGCTTATCAGAAGGCCAAGGCTGCAACGCAACTTTTGCTCTACTCCTTTTCCCTCCCTCTAATTTATCCGGCTGCTCATTTCGTTTCCTTCTGTGAAGAGAGTGCACAAAATTTGGGAGGATTTTGAAGAATGCTCCGGACGTGTAGCACAATTTACTCCTTTTTGTGAAATTGTATGTATTTGGATGTACATTTATGTAGTAATCGATTGGGTAATAAATAAATAAATTTCTATAGAATCGGATTAATATATTGATAAATTAAAAAAAAACAAAAAATGTTTCAAAATTTTCAATAAGTATATTTTATTTAGTTTTCTTTTTATAATATACAAGAAAAAAAGATTTAATTAAAAATTCCTTTACAGATCTTGCAATGAAATAACATGAACCAGCATGTGGTCTTTTAGGTGGATAGATATATAAAGTGTAGGAAAGGTTGATTTTTCATGGTTTGCCCTATCTATTCCTCTTTAATTTGTTGGATTTTCATTTTACTTGCTAGGTGTGCATTTTACCTTTATTTTAGTTAACATTGGTACTTGTTGTTTGTTACTTGAATTACATGTTATTCTTATCCTACATAGAGAAAGTTAAAAGTGAAAGATTGAAAAAATAAGGCAGCATCTTGTATAGGTAATTAAATGAAATAATTGGATTATAAATATTATTATAATAATAATAACTTTTTTTTATAAATAAATTTAGCAATAAATTTATATATTTCATTATTAAAAAGTACACGAAATTATATTAAATAAGAATAGACCGTGATAATTTATTATTATAAAAAATAATAATTTAAACAATGACTTAATAAATTATTAAGTAAATAAAAATTTTAATATTAACTCGTCTAATAAATATTTTATTATATTTAAAAATAAAACTTTAAAAAAAAATCAAATAATTAATAACATTGATTAATTAATTAACAAAAAATATAATAATTAAAATTATTTAATAAATATATTTTTTAAATTTTTGCGCCTTGCATTTGCCAATCATTCATTCACTTGTATTCAACAATTATTTGCTTACTTATCGTCACCCCTTTCAACGTATTTTCCCTCTCAATTATTGTAAAGACTTAAATTACCAATCAATCAAAAATTTTTCCCTTAATCTTGTGTATAATACAATGATTGCGTCCAATTATCACATGAAAGTAGGCAATACTACGTCAATTAATGTCCCCGTACAACTCCAAATCAGGCATGATTGATCTACTAAATTTATGCCAAAGTCTTGGAATGATAAGATTAGATAATAAGAAGTGACATATGTGAACTGATTGATTTTTATTTACTTTTGGGTACCAAATTTTCTTGGATGAAGAACAAAGACAAAATCGTATTGTCGTTTCATATTGTATTTTGTATTTTAGTTTTAAAATGTTGTTATTACAAAAATTTATGGTCCCTAATTATCTTGCCCGTGATTTTCGCACGTGTAGCACGAGACTTGTTGCTTTCTTTTCATCGTTTGGCTTTGTGGTGTAGATTTCTTTGTGTATTGACAACAACTATAATCCTAAATCTAGATTTTGTACAGGTTTTTTTTCCAATCTAGTTTTATAAATATAAACCTTTTTTTTATGTATATAGATAATTAATTGTTATTAAAAATATATGTATACATAATAATATTAAGCATAACTAATTAATATATATATTTAATCTTTTAATGTTATATAAATATTTTTTTTAAAAATAGTTAATTTAATTTTTTATCATAAAAATTAAAGATCGAAAAACTAATTTTTTGGCGGCCCTATGCTAATTTTAAAGAATAATTTTTTAACTAGTATTTATTTAAGATAAGAGGTTTTTACATCCGTTTTTTTTTAATTAAGACTAAATTATTTTTGATGTAAAAGTTCCAAACTAAGTTTTGAATTTGATACCAAATTCTTTCACTAGCCGACCCAAACTCTTCTGATATGGAGTACAAACAATGCATATTAGCCTCCATGCCAAGAGAATCAAATACAAATTTGTAGCTTTTGATTCACAATCTTGGATTTCAGTTGTCTCACCTATTATCAGAAACAAAACTAGGGCTTTTAGCTTTCCACTTTGCACATGGTGAAAAGTGCTTTTGCTACTTCTATCTCTGCTTTTGCTTTTGCTTGCCCCTGCAGCCATAGCCAGTATTCTGTACTCCTCATGGGTCATGATTCATCCCTTCAACGCTAACTCTTTTATTGACAATATGACAAAAACATAACTACTTCTTGTGAAAGAAATTTTAAACGAAAATGTTCAAGTAGCTTTTGAGTTAAGTTCAGTTTTCTAACATTATCTATTTTCTTATTATTTTTTTTAAAGTATGTAAATATTAAATTAATTTTAACCACTGATAAATTTTAATTAGATGTCATGAGATATCTAAGTTTATTTTATGTAATTTAAAATATTTTAAAAAATATAAATAAATTATAATTTGTTCTAATTAATTTAAAAATATTATTTTATTTTTACATTATAAATTAATTCTATAGATAATACCATTTTTAGTAGTTCTTATTTTTAAAAATTGAAAAAGAGGATGCCTTATTTTAATTTTTATTAAGATAAAATCATAAGACAAGAAAGATAGCCAATTCGAAAGCGAAGCAGCCAGATGCCGGACACGTGACCAAGAATGCTAAAACACGCAAGCCAGAGCATTGCGCATCCTTACAATAGAGTGCGCAGTGCGCACAAGGTGTATGTTATCCTCAGACCACGGGGAGCCTCGTAATGAAAGGCTACAAATCTCTCTCTCTCTCTCTCTCCCTATTCTTACGCGGGGATTGTCCGCTTAACAGCAAAGCGTCTCTTCATAAAATTATATAGTATTATATCACAGGGACAATGTCATTCAGGTCCTTAATATTTGTCTATTAAACCCAAATAATAATAATAATACTTTTTTCAAGAAAAATTTACATACTTAAAATAATAATGCTATACAACGTTAGTAATCGAAATTATAGTACCATTTAAATCTGGAAAGAACCCTTGCAAATAATATAGCTTTTCGTAAAAGGAAATACTTTCTAAACGGTCAATAGAGACTAAAGGACTAAATTACAGAATTTCGATTCTTTGAAGCCATGACTGCGGTTTGTTTGACAAGACCTCAAATTATTAGGGACTGGAATGACATTATTCGAAATATTGTATATATCTTTTAAAATTTTTAAAAATTAAAATAGTAAACTAAATCAAATCACTCTCAGAACACACACTGTCACTCTATACTAGGATTTAAATCACAACGTATAGAGAGGGAGGGGAGAAAGTGAGAAGTCAAAACAAAAAGAAAAAAAGAAAAAAGAAGGAAAGAAGCACTCTGTTCATTTCAGCTCAAAATCTACACTCCTACACTTGCACTTTTAATTTATATCCGGGTGTCGTTCGTTCTATCGCCTGATTTGAAGCCCTAGGATTCGGATCCTTGAGGAAGTTGGTTAGATTTTAATGGTCTTTTTGGATCTTGTAGGAGGAAGTTGGACGTGAGAGAGTGAGGGAGAGGAGGTCGAGTTTGTTAGGGATCAGATCGAGGAGATAAATGGCGGAGGTTTCCGGCGACGGAGGGGCGGCTGGAGCAGCGTCGGAATATAATGGAAGTGCTGCTGTGAATGCGACTCCCACGCTGCCGTTGACGGTGTCGGCGTCGTTTAAGGAAGGTGGAGGTGGAGGGAAGAGCTCGTCGAGGAGGCGAGCGGTCAGGCCGAGTTTCGATGCGGATAATGAGTTTATGACGCTCTTGCACGGGTCGGATCCGGTGAAAGTGGAGCTAAATCGGTTGGAAAACGAAGTTAGAGGTGTGTAATGCGGGTCGATCTGGTGGATTGAGGGTTCACTCGAGTCTATTCTGCTGGATATTTTGGCGGTATTTTGCCGATTTATTTTAAAGAAAAAAAATTAAAATTTTGCTTCTTTTCTATTTTGGTTTGTAGATAAGGACAGAGAATTAGGGGAAGCGCAAGCGGAGATCAAGGCGTTGAGATTGTCTGAAAGGCTAAGAGAGAAGGCTGTTGAAGAGGTTAATTTATATTTTCTATTTATTTCTTGGAAAATATACCCAGTTCACTTTATTTTTAATAACAAACGTTGCTGTTTTTTTTTAATCAGGTGAATTTTAGTTAACTGATTTTCCGTTTCTGGCTGTCATCCATTTAAAGTGGTTTCGTTGTTATTCTTTTTTTGTAATCAACTGATGGGCTTAAGCTCGATCTCACTAGAAAAGACCCAGTAGGTGTAGATATTAATTTATGTTTGATTTATAATTTTTTTCTGCTCATCTGATCTTTTTAAGTTTTTGTAATGCTAAATACTAAATGTAGATCCTGACAATTGTAGGGGAAAAGGTCGCTGAAACCGCTATGTCCACGCCAAATAATTTCTACCTTTCTCCAGATTTATGGAAGCGTAGCTTCCTTTTGTGTCCTGAGGATTGCACTAATTGTCTTTAGTGAACTTATTTTGGCGAATTAACTTCTTACCTTTGTCTGTGTGTGAGGAGGAGCAACTCATTATTTTATCACTGATGTGTTGTCTCGTCCATTTTTGACAGTTAGAGGTCCATAGTTGCTTTGCAACATATATATACTGGAAAATTTTCATTGTTGTAGGAAAGGTGCATGTGACTAGTTCATGCATCTGTCATTCTGCTGCAGCCTACAAATACTAATGTTTTTGTTGTGTAACTTTCAGATCAGTCATGGGATTAGGTTCATAACTACATTTAATTCTAAACTTGTGTCATATTAATAATATGATATTGTAAATATGCTCTTGCCCTTGAAGCTTTCTTGTTTCTATGTTTTAGTTCTTCATTTGGTATTTATAACATTCTTTGAATTGTTTTACGGTAATATACAATCTATACAAAGTCAAATGTTAACATGATTACAGATTTAGAAATGCCCACATATCGTTCTTAGGATTTAGAAGGGCCATGTGACATGCTGAGATATAATCTCTAACTAGTTCTTATATAGACATCTTTCCATCTTCATTTGAGATGGGAGATTTCAATATTTTGATATGCATGATTGATTTGATTAGTTCCTTTCGTTTATAGTGCCATGGTATTATAGTATGTTGTTCAATGGGTGCTGACCTTGCTTTTTCTGTCTTCCTATTTTACCATAGCTTACCGATGAACTCTCAAAGCTGGAGGAGAAGCTTAAGTTGGCAGAATCCTTAATAGAAACAAAAGTATTCCTTGAAACCTCTTGGAACTCTTGGTATAATGTACCTGATTTTCATAAATATATATTTTCTAATGAAATATATCTTGCAGAATCTTGATATCAAGAAAATCAATGATGAGAAGAAGGCCTCCATGGCGGCTCAGTTTGCTGCTGAAGCCACACTTCGAAGAGTTCATGCTGCTCAAAAGGATGATGATATGCCTCCAATTGAAGCTATTCTTGCTCCTCTTGAGGCTGAGCTTAAACTTGCGCGGCAAGAGGTACTCCCAATGTCTTCTGACATGGTTCTGTCTCGAAAATAGAATAACTAACATAATAAAAATTGTACTATCAATGATGGTTCATCTCGGTTGTTTGCAGATTGCAAAGCTTCAAGATGATAACAAAGCATTAGATCGTCTAACCAAATCAAAAGAAGCAGCTTTACTTGAGGCTGAGAGGACTGTTCAGGTTGCCTTGGCCAAGGCTTCTATGGTAGATGATCTCCAAAATAAGAACCAGGAGTTAATGAAACAGATAGAAATCTGCCAGGTATTGTGAACATGCATATTTATACATTTTTGTGCATCAGAACTTGAAATGTTTAATCTGTCTGCCTAGTGTGTATGATTAGGATGAGTTTTTACATGCATTTCTTGTTTATAGGAAGAAAACAAAATTTTGGACAAGATGCACCGGCAGAAGGTTGCTGAGGTTGAAAAGCTTACCCAGACTGTAAGGGAGCTGGAAGAGGCTGTTCTTGCTGGTGGTGCGGCTGCTAATATTGTGAGGGACTATCAGAGGAAAGTTCAGGAGATGAATGTAATGTGCCAAACACATTAAGTGCACAATTTTTTTATTTTCCTTGATGCATGTGTTGGTGGACAAACCTGAAAGTGGCAATGATTTTCTTCTCTTTTCTCCATTAGGAGGAACGAAAAACTCTTGACAGGGAGCTGGCTCGGGCAAAAGTAACTGCAAATAGAGTAGCAACTGTGGTGGCCAATGAATGGAAAGATGCTAATGACAAAGTGATGCCTGTGAAGCAATGGCTTGAAGAACGAAGATTCTTGCAGGTTAATTTTGAGTTTTAGCTTCATTTTTTAGATTCTGTGTTTGAGTCTTGCGGAAGTTTCTTTCATTTATCTAAAGGGCCTGCTTTTGCTTTATGTATGTCCTCATTACCACTCTGCCTTTACAGGGAGAAATGCAGCAACTTCGTGATAAACTGTCTATTTCTGAGCGAGCTGCAAAGTCTGAAGCACAGCTGAAAGTAGTTATTGGCTCTTAAACTATTTGTGTTATTATATCTGCTGGTTTTGAAAGTTAAACATCTCCATTGTGTTTAACAGGAAAAGTATCGATTGCGGCTCAAAGTGCTAGAAGAGAGTTTGAGGGGGTCTTCAAATGGTAGTGGTCGCAATATGTCAGAGAGCTTAAGTATAAGCAATGGGCCTTCTCGTCGTCAGTCACTGGGTGGAGCTGACAATATATCAAGATTTACCTCCAATGGCTTTTTATCCAAAAGAACGCCATCCTCGAGATCTTTGTCCTCTAGTACCGTGTTGAAGCATGCTAAAGGAACATCAAAATCATTTGATGGAGGCACTAGATCATTAGACAGGCGTAAAGTGCTTTTAAATGGATCACTCAACCAGTCTTGTGATGCAACCAAGGACAGTGAGACACCTAATACCTGGAAAGGGAATCTGGAAGATAAGCCCAGTGAGTTCCAGTCAGTGGATACAGAAGATAGTGTACCTGGGATGTTGTATGATTTGCTGCAGAAAGAGGTTGTAGCCTTGAGGAAAGCTGTTCATGAGAAAGATCAAAGCCTCAAAGATAAGGATGATGCTATTGAGGTTGGTAATCTTGTTGTATCTATTCTGTGGGTATACAATTTATGCTTGTGTTTAAATTTTTGGCTGTGACTTTTGTTTGCAGATGTTAGCAAAGAAAGTGGAGACATTAACAAAGGCAATGGAGGTTGAGGCAAAGAAGATGAGAAGAGAAGTAGCTGCAATGGAGAAGGAGGTAGCTGCCATGCGTGTGGAAAAAGAGCATGAAAATAGGGTGAAGCGGTTTGGCAATACCAAGGGTCCAGTCAGCAGCAGTCAGATGCTTCCTGGAAGGTACTGAACCTACCTAGCATTTTAGGCATGACAATTGTGAAGAGTGAGGTATTTTTTGTGACAATATTATTTTTATGTGTTTGCTTGCAAGTATCCTTACCTCAGCTTATAGTTAATGATTAAATGTAAGCATACAGAATAGGATGGTCATCAATTAATATGAATATCTCAATAAAATTTCCTTATTATGTAATGATATATTCTGGTATAGTTACTAGTGTAAATATGCTTACCTTGGAAAACAGTTAAATTAGTAAATGGAAACATACAGAATGATTAACAATTAAAATGACAATCTCAATAAAACTTTCTTATTCTGTAATTATATAGTAACGAGTGTAAATCACTGGAAGGCCCATGGAGTGATTCTTTGTACTATTATGTGGTTTTCATCTTTTTGTTCATGTTTAATTAAGGGGGCAATGCACAATTTTAAGTTTGGAGTTTGGTTGATGTTTTGGTCACTTACTTTATCCAAATTTTGCCCTAAGATGTGGGCTCATATTGTCCGATATAAACATTTCGTTTTAAGAATTAGAAAATGTAATTATATTGCTACTGATGTTGTGTCCTGGGTGTTGTGCTGAGTTTGCCTGAGATTGCTGTCCATAAACATGGTTACGGGTCTTTATGTCCATCTGCTTTTTGTAATGAACCGTTAAGCCATATTCTGGGATGAACGTGAACTTTCTATTAGTTGCATGATTGACTAGTATTCATCCAAAATTTTGTTTTAGTAAGATTTCAAAAGTTTGATTCATTTTAATTACCCAGTCATTCTGATCTTTCAATTCATTTTAATTATCCAGTGATTGTAATCTCAGACGGCTGGCATGATCATACGCTCATGTATCTGGCTAAAGTAGGTTACTATTTTATGATTATGATTGTTATAAACCATATCATAGTTGACAAGTCCTCTTATATGTTAAGGAATGTTGCCCGGAGCGGGTTGACACGCAGTACACAATGACGTTAAATCACAGGGGCATCGGCAGGGGGAGTAAATCTGCATAGGCCTTGTTCGTTCATCAGTTTCTATTTTTTATTTTTGTTTTTCTCCATTTTGTGATTGATTATAAGATTGTAACTCAGCGTGCCGAGGACCCTGTGTTCACTGAAATTGGCTAGAAGAGAACAAACAAAATCAGAGGAAGAAATCGGTGTGCTTCTGACATAGACTTGTATTCCTCTGCTTAGAGATCAGCAAAAGGAAACAGATAAAAGGATGATATTGACTTTGGGCTAACCTTTTCGTCAGGTGTTCTACTCTCGAGTGGGCAGCCATGGTGTGGTTGTATAGGTAGCTTATTGGCTTTTCTTTATCCTACACTTTCCTTAGCAACTTAAAGTTTGTAATTTGCGCAGCTAGTGTGATTGTTGGTTCAGGTTTGTTAATATTCTTGTAATCGGATCTAAGATCAGATCTTCTATTGTTTTGTTGTCCATCTATAGCCCTTGTTGGTTATATTATATATGGCAGAATGATGCATTTGTTATTACTTTGCTGTGCTGTTTTGATTCCATGGCAAAATTGGGTGCATCAAAATCTAAGTGGCCTTGCCGTTTCTCAAAGGTTGGCTAGGTAAAAAAAAGAGCTTAATGATGTTGATGTTTGGTTGAAATTCTCTTGTATTTTTGATTTAAGTTTGGCATTGAAGCAACAGAAAAGATTGCATCATTTTGCTGTGACTGAGTGGTAATTGATTTGCTGTAGCTTGTAGCTCGACATTTCAAATATGCTTGTGTATTATAGGCTAGCTAGCATCTTGCCTTTTTAGTAATGTGAGAATTAAACCAGTGGTGTCCGAGAGGAGCTATTCTTTTTGAGGGAGCCCTTTCTGTGATTAAACTTCTTGGCTTGTCCTGTTTACCTCTTTCTTGATATGTACGCAAAATTGATACCTTCAAAAATTTGTGTTCCTGGAATAAAGTTCAAGCACAAAAAGACAGCTGGAATAGGCTGTGGAGAGAGTCCTTTGAGTGATGCGCGATACGATGTGGAGAGAGCTGTGCTTGGACAGAGAACGGACACGTGATATGATTATATAAAGATGCTATTTCATTCGATGGCTAATTAATTAATTAATGATTTATTTAGACTTGGTTACAATTAAGTTTTCTCATATAATCAATGCATATTTAAATAAATTGACTGCGGTCAACGTCATATGATAAGGTAAGAGGAGGAAGATTCACATTCATGTGAAAGAAATCAAACTGAATGATCAAAACAAGTTAATTGGGTTTATAATATGGTCTGCTCATGAGTTAGATACTTCCCAAACCCAGTAGTGAATGAACAAGAATTCGTACCTTTAAACTCATGCCCTTGTACTACAAACAGGCACATTTTACGAGATTAATAAAATTATTTATTTATATATATATATAAATTAATATATAATAATTATTTAAATAATTAATAATATTATAAATAAATTTATGTGTTAAAAATTTTAAAATTAAATTTAAGATAATTATTAATGATATTATTATATTATATTAATTTAAATTATTAAATTTCTATTAAGTTGGTCGGTTTTGAAGTTGCGACAAAAATTAGTATACAAAAACATCAATCAATAAACAAATAATTTCATTTTATTTTTTCACGGTTAAATTTTATTATTACAACAATTAAATCTCACATTTTAGCATGCGAGGCGCAAACACCATTCTATTACAACCGTTTTTCTGTTGATTCGCTCTCTGTCTCTTTTCCTCTGCACTATACCAAACCAAACCAATCTGATTCTTGATCCCTACATCGTCTTCTCCGATCTAATCTATTCACATTTCTTACATTAACACAACTACATATCTCTACATTCCCATTTCTTTTTTTGATCTAAAAAGAAAAACAGAACAGAATGGCTACGATGACGAGCTTGATTGGTCTCATCAACAAAATCCAGAGAGCTTGCACTGTCTTAGGTGATCATGGCGGCGAGGGCATGTCCCTCTGGGAAGCCCTGCCTTCTGTTGCCGTTGTTGGGGGCCAGGTTTATATCTCATCAGGGTTATTGAGCTTTTTTTGATAAAAATAATTTATGTAGTTGTTTTTGTTCTGGGTTTTACCTTTTTTTCCTTGTTAGAGTTCTGGGAAATCTTCGGTTTTGGAAAGCGTTGTCGGGAGGGATTTTCTGCCTCGTGGATCCGGTAACGTTGTGATTGTGTTCTTGATGGGTTGTTTATAATTCTGTTTGGTTATGAGAAAATGGAGGAAAAGAAAGAGGAAACAATTCGACATGTGGATCTTGTCGTTTGAGTGGCTTTTGTAATGAAGTTTCATTTCAACTAAACACATATTTTTAGATGCATTAACTCAGTTGAAGAGTGGGCCTAAATCATGTCAAGAAACTAACGGCGAACCTAAATCATGTAAAGAAACTTTCTACAATTCATCTAGATTTTTGTTAACATTCCTAAGCAGCTAACTGCAGCTTCTGGCTGATAACATGAATCGTGACTTCCTACTTAGTAGTAAGGATGCAACTGCGGCATTGGATGTGAAAAATGCAACTTAATCTTGTTAGAATCTTCGATTAAGAATAATCTTTTTCTTTTTTTTTCTTAAAAATTACTGTCTTCTAATCTTATCTCTATTAAAAGGTATTGTTACACGGAGGCCACTAGTGTTGCAACTTCATCAGACAGAAGGGGGGACTGAATATGCAGAGTTTCTTCATGCACCAAAGAGGAAGTTCACTGATTTTGGTTTGTTAAATTTCTAAGTACTGGCTTTTTCTCTTTTTTTTTCATTTTTTATTTTGAAATTAATGTAGGTGTCATATATTTAATTTAATAGAATCGTGTTGTACATATATTTATTTTAAAATTATTGAACAAATTAATAATTATTATAAATAAATATATATGAAGTATAATTTTATTATATATATAAAAATTTAATTTCTTTTTTTTTGTGATATATACTATTAATTCGAGTAATAATAGTATAATGTTTTTTAAATAATTTGTTGTATATTAATTCTGTTTGGTAACTTATTTCCCTTTTCTTTTTTTCACTCATATTTTTGTTCATGTGTTTTACTATTTATATAATTTAATATCATTGATTTTAGTTTTAAAATTTTTTTATTTAGTTAAATTTATGGTTTAAGTGAATACTAATAATATTATACATAAAATAATTTTTAGGAGTTTTACAATATAAAATTTGTTAAAAATATTCGTAAAAAAGATCATTAATAAACAAGATACCCTATTTTAGAATTGGAATCCAACCATAATCAAACCAAAACTGAAAAATAGGGTACTTATTAAATAGGGTAGGCTCCAATTCTAAATTTTAGGAACTAATTTTTATTTAGGGTAGATTTTAGTTTCATTTAAAATTGGAATCAAACTTGTAAATGCTCACCCCAACTTTGATCTAATTAAATAATAAATATACTCATGATTTATTTATTTTTTTAATAAATAAAACCCTAATTTACTCATTCTTATTTAATTTTAAAATTTATTTATATTATGTACTAATTTATATTATAATATTTTAATTGTATAAAATTTTAACTAGCTTAAGAAAATAGTTAAAAAATAATTTATATTAAACTTTTAAAATTTTTACAATATAACTATTATGATTTAAAAATATTCTAAATAATAAAATTAAAATATTTTAATATATTATTAATTAAGACCATTTGAATGTTATCTAATATAGTTAATTTTTTTATTATAGATTAGTAATCTTATTTGGGATAAAAAGCAAATTCTAAATCAATTTGTTAGAGAATTAATACGCATACACACACATATAT
The DNA here is from genome assembly GCA_019650275.1 of Xylocarpus granatum. Lineage (NCBI taxonomy): Eukaryota > Viridiplantae > Streptophyta > Magnoliopsida > Sapindales > Meliaceae > Xylocarpus > Xylocarpus granatum. The sequence continues at coordinate 32,008 of BNST01002167.1, forward strand.
ATAATTAAGATTTTTGATAAAATATTATTTTATTTGTTTTGCAAAGTATAAATAATTAGCTTTAAAAATTTAAATGTAGATTAGTAAATTATGATTTTATTTATATATAATAAATAATCAGAAGTATATTTATCTTAGAAAAGAGGTGATGTGACTTTCTAAAAAATTTGTCACAAATTAAAATTTTCATAAATTTCAGAGAAAGCATCTTACGAAACCCTTTGTATATATTCAGTCTTATAAGCTAGTATACAATCCACTGCCAATAAACTTGCATATTTAAAATGCTTCCAACTTGTTCTTAACTTCAATAAATTCTTAATTACAAGTTGATTATGTGTGAATAAATTTATCCCTTATTTAGCTCCATATGGGACATATTCTCACTGAAATCCTAAGCAAGCATTTCTTTTTGACAACCATCAACTCCCTTCTTTTCGTACCCCCCTCCCCCCTCCTTTTGTTGTAAATTCACAGAAAAGCTCACAGAAGATCGAATCTTTAGGATGGCTTTGGGAATTAGACATTTAGAGGTTTATCCTCTTATTACGTTTTCATATTTGGTCTTCAAGGTTCAAAGCATTGAACAACTTAAAAATTTATATCAAAAGCACTAAGGTATATTGAGAGACTTGTTTGCTCTGTGAACATTGCATAAGCTGTCGATAATTGTTTTGAATCTTGATAAAAGAATAGTTGACTGGGATATATTGATTTCCCTCCTATGTTCATCATTAGGTTGTTGTAAATCATTACATTTTCTTTTATTTTTTTATTTTAAATGGTAACAGTAGCATGGGGTGGTGGATCTCTCCAATGCAAGAAAATACATTGCTTATTCACTACATTGAAGAGGATAAGTGCAGTTACTATAGCATTCCTCTTTATCTTGTTGTTTCTAACAAGCAATAGATTTACTGATCATCTAATTGTCCGTTGCCATGGCCAAAAAAACATTTGAGGGTCTTTGTTATCTTGCTGTTAATAGTTCTTGAAATAGTCATTTCTGCGAATATGCTATGGGGGAGCATTAAGACAATGAGGTGCAATATTTTGAGGTTGTTGACACCGTGCATTGAGTTGTCCTGTATTTTCCTTTTCTGTGCAATGAGAACTGCCAGGAAACTTGTATAATATACATCAAAAGTCAGTAGGTACAATTAGCGCATGTCAGACTGCAGTATATCATTTCCTATTATTCTCTTTCTCATGTTATTATGATTTCTATTCTAAGAAAAACCAAATTACCACTCCATCAGCAAAATATAATTTTTTTCTTTTGTTTTTCAAATTTATTTTTATTATACACACACGCAACAAGCTATGGGAACTTCGTTTTTTTGTGCAGCTTCTGTGCGCAAGGAGATTCAAGATGAAACAGATCGCATAACTGGAAAGACAAAGCAGATCTCCAACATTCCAATTCATCTGAGCATATATTCTCCAAATGGTTTGTACACGTATTTTCCTATTAACAACATGCTAAATATGAAAAAAAAAGATAACAAAAAGAGAAGTTCAAGACAAGTGAAATAATTTGATATGGGGCCTAGGTTTCACTTATCATCACCAAACCTGATATGTCTTGGTTTTATTTTTTGCTTTGCAGCATAGAATGGTTAATGTTTATATTGCAGGTTATTTATACATGTGAAATGCTTGAGCTGTGATTTATTTCTCATAATCATTCTGAAGTTTCTTTTCTATTTACTCGAGCACTTTCTTCTGAGCTTTTCATTTATAGTACCCTTGTCAGTTTTATCCTTTTATAATTGCAGTTAGGATATACCATTTTTTTTTATGAATTCTCGTTTGCTCTGTTATCTGAATCCTGGTATCTTGCTTGGTTTGTATTGGATGTCCATAAAGGGTGCTCCTGGCAGTTGTTAACTTAACCCTCATAGATCTTCCTGGATTGACAAAGGTTGCTACAGGTAAGTTCTTCAACGCTTTTTAGTCTGAATCTGCATTTTAGGCAATACTATAAATACAATTTTCAATAATGAAATAATGTAATTTTGACTTTTGTAGAGGGGCAGTCAGAGACTATAGTTGCAGATATTGAGAATATGGTTCACACTTATGTTGAGAAGGTGAGAATGAGTTACAGTTGATGAATGGAATGATTTTCCTATTATAGATAACATGCGGATGGGCACTATTGTTTTATTCCGTGTTGCTGAAGTGCATTTTTGAATGTGCCATGATGGCATTAGATTTTCATTTTCTTAATATTTTGACTTAGTCTTCCTCTTTTTTCAAAATTTGTGCTATCGCAATGGTGTTGGAGTGGATTCTAAAGGTAAGAGTGAATCCAGGGATTCAGTCTCACCATAGAAAGCATGTGCCTCAAAGCATATTTTCTTCTGTTGTTTATCTGTCTCACTTCTTTTGGGATTACTCAATTTACTTTTAGTTAAAAAATGAGTTAGCCTTATGTCCATTTTTGGATATAACTGTAGAGACTATGGCTTATTAATGTGGGCTAATAGGCAATTCTTCAGACAGTATATCATATTCTGTCTTCTTTTTCTTACCATCATATTTCATCTTTTTTTCTTCTTGCCTCTTTCAATAGTGTAACAGCACTATATTGGCTATTTTTCATGCTCATAAAGATATTTCCACTTTGGATTTTGTAGCCTAACTGCATTATATTGGCTATTTCTCCTGCTAATCAAGATATTGCCACCTCGGATGCTATAAAGCTGGCAAGAGAAGTTGATCCATCAGGTACTGCTGATTAGACTACATATGTTTAAGGCTAGAATAGTTGGCTGCTTCCAATTAATTACAATTGAAGATATTCATGGTTGTATTATATTTCATATATTTAGGTGAAAGAACGTTTGGGGTGCTAACAAAGCTTGATCTGATGGACAAGGGAACCAACGCTGTGGAAGTACAGATTCTTTGTACTTAGTGCATTGGTTGCTTGGACCATATTTTACTTGCATGAAATTTAAATGCAAGTTACTTTGCATGAACAATTTAGGTTCTTGAAGGAAGGTCATACAGGCTGCAACATCCCTGGGTTGGAATTGTGAATCGTTCACAAGCCGATATCAATAAAAATGTTGACATGATTTATGCTCGTCGGAAGGAGCGAGAATATTTTGAAAGTAGCCCTGACTATGGACATTTGGCAAGTAAAATGGGTTCTGAGTATCTAGCAAAACTATTGTCTCAGGTCTCCACCATGTCTTCTATATATTTGCCTTAAAGTTCTCTCTTGTTCTATTCACTGAAGCTATAAAATGTTCTCATGTTGAATTATCTTTTGATTTTCCTTATCAGCATTTAGAAAAAGTTATCAGACAGCGGATACCGAGTATTATTGCTTTAATAAATAAGACAATTGACGAGCTTAATGCAGAACTGGACCGGATTGGTAGGCCAATTGCAGTAGACTCAGGGGTAAGGATTTAGACTTATGAGGAAACTAGTTTACTTAGCTGTAAAGAAAATTGGTTCAAGGTTCCGGTTTAATTGTACAAATAACTTAAATCTGTCTGTGCAGGCCCAGTTGTACACAATCTTAGAAATGTGTCGTGCATTTGAGCGTGTATTCAAGGAACACCTGGATGGAGGGTAAATCACTTAATCTTTTTCCAGCCTCTTCAACTTTTATTATTGAGTAATTCTGCATAGGTTGAACAAAATCTCCATGACATTCAAAGCGAATGCTTTGTTTTCTATTTTAAAGTATAGTCTTGATTTTTAAGAAATTTTCTAAACTAGTCACTTTTATAAATCAATATATTAATAAAGCCATTATCATAATTTGTTTAACAAAAAACCAAAAGGAAAAAAAAATCTTATTTGAAACAAAATGTTCTCTGCCCCGTAAAATTGAATAAATTTTATTTTTCATTTTGAATGGACTTCAGACTTTTAAAATTAATAAATAATAACAAAAGATTTCAAAGTTTTGCATATTAATAATTGTGGATTTAGTTTGTTTGGGTGCCAATGTGCAAGAAAATGAACTCTTTTATAATTAAAAAATTAGAATTCTACTCAAAATTTTAAAAGTTGTGTTTGAGGCCCTAAATTTTAAAATATCTAATAGAACTTTAAATTTTTGTAATTAATTAATAATTATTAAATTATTTAACATCACGCTTCCTAACGCGGAGTAAAACTCTTGTATCAATATGTAAGATTTTAAAATAAATTATTATTATTGAATAATTATATAAGTATAGAAATTTATTTGAAATTTTTACATTTTGGTTACCCAAGCAATTACTTTCGGTCAAAAAGTGTGTTTGGAAAATTCCAAATGGCCCTAAATCTCTAAGTGTCTAATTACTCTCAAATTTTTGCAATTAACAAATAATTATTAAATCTTTTAAAAGCATTCACGTTGGTCCTTAATTAAAAACAAACATGTTGTACCAATATGCAAACATGTAAAATAATTTATATTATTTGATAATTACATAATTATAGGGATTCATTTTAAATTTTTACTTTCTGTTCCTCCAAATGGGTGACAATTTGGGTAACTGAAAAGTGGTATGTTTTTGTGACATTTTCAAAAAGTTTTTGTTTGTGTTTTGGTTGTGGATTTATTTTTATCCAAATATATGCTTTTTTTTTATTATTATTTTGCTAAATGAATTATGAAGTAGTAAGTTTGATAAAATAAAAAGTAAAAGTGATTATTTTTAAAAATTTTACGTTATTTTTTTACTAAAAATCAGAAGACAGTTTCTTATGAAAGAATATGCAACTAATGTTCATGATATTTAATGCTCAAAAGGATAAAATACCCTGCCATCCAAGATTTAGCAATAGTAATCTATTTGTGTAGCACATTGATATATTGAGATTTATTTAGTTAAGAGTGTTTCATTTCATTAAATATATCATTCAATTTTTGACCTCACTTGTGAAGAAAGGTTATCAAGCCAAGCCACCATGGCACTTGAGTCAAGTCTCTGCTAATTTGTCCAAATGCTACATGAATATTGTCAGTTATAATCAATTTGACTTGATTAACTTTTAATTGTTTCTGAGAAGGCATACAGTAAAAATTTGCACAAGAATCATGAAAATTGGGATACCGCCCACCCAGTAATGACCTTGGAGCTCTAGATGCATCAATTAGTATTGGATCATTCTCAGTTAATTAAATCTCCTCTATAGAATCTTAACTTTTGATAACAGCCAAACTTGTCTCTGGAAATATAATCTTTTCAGAATATGAACACAATGTTTTTAGTTGGCTTAAACTTTACATGATTATCATCATTCAATGAAAATATGAATAAAGAGACAACTATTTCTTTTGCCTGCACTATAGTTGAACAAAGTTACAAATATTGAATTTGAATAATAGCAGTCTCTTCAAAAAGCCGAACTTAATGCAAGACTGGTGGATAGGAGTACTTGGTTGATTTTGTTATAGACTGTGCCATTGAACAAAATTTTTTAGTGAATTTAAAGCAGTCAATTTGTCTTGTACACAGTTGTTAACTATGCTAAAAAATCTGGAAAATACATACACGAGCTAAAACACATTGTTAAGGTATTTTTGCATTGGTTTAAAATTTGATTGGCTGCTTGTACTATGGCTGGAAAGCTAGGACTCCACGCTGTAGCTTATGCTTTTAACAAGGATCTCTTAACATGACAACAGTGCTAAATTTGTTTCTGTTTCTGTATTTGGCAGAAGAAATAATGCTCGTTTACAAAAGTGCATTATTTGTAACATCAAATTATTTAAAGATTCTGAAAGATGTTTTGACTAGCTATCCAATCCACTGTATCATATTCTAGTGTCTCTTGACAATGTCATAAACTTCTATTTCAGACGGCCTGGTGGTGACCGTATATACGGAGTTTTTGACCATCAACTGCCAGCTGCTTTAAAAAAGCTCCCCTTTGATCGTCATCTCTCAACAAGAAATGTCCAAAAGGTTGTTTCAGAGGCTGATGGTTACCAGCCACATTTAATTGCTCCAGAACAAGGTTACAGAAGGCTCATTGATGGATCTATCAGCTTCTTCAAAGGCCCAGCTGAAGCTTCAGTGGATGCTGTAATGTCCTTACTTTTGCTATATCAAAGTTTATAATTTTGAATCTTTATGGTTATTTGTAGTAGTTTTTTCCCTGCATAACAGCTCATATTAGATCATGGTATATAATATTTTCCCATATGCTTATTCACGTTCAATGGAATTTATTATATTAGACCCCAAACTGTTCTATGGATGCAGGCGTTTAAAATTGCAAATTTTGTTAGTGAATTAATAGTTAAAGAGTTAAGTCAAATTACATCAGAAAGAGCTTTGATCTTAAATTAAATCAATAGGAACTATAGTCTAGGAAATGAAAGACTTATCAAATACATTGGATAAATCATAAAATCTTATTAAGTGGTAGTTGACGGCTGGTTTTTTGCAAGGGAGGAGAAATTATTTAGTGTAATCAGTTTTCAGCTGTGAAAGCTTTTGTCCACAACTCTTTTAACATTCTTTTTATTTAACTCTTTCCCAACATTTGTCCTCAGCCTTCAAAAATCTTGACTCCAATGATGTTTTGGGTAAAATCAGTCTGTAGCTATTATTTAAAGTAGACAGTGCTTACTTTTTTTTTATTTATAATTTTTATAATTGGAAACCTTTTGCAAGTACAGATTTATCAAGTATATGAATTTATGGATTTAGATTGCAGGATGTATAGGTTGGATTGGCTTTTGTACAGATTCTTGATATCTCACATAAAGAGCTTCTTTTTGATGCTCCACTGGGTTGCTGGTCCACTTTTGCATTTTCATCCTTAACTCACAAGACTAGGGTTATGCAACATGGTATCGAAACCAATATGTATATATTACTTTATGATGCATAAGTGTGTACATGCTGCAATCTTGCAATGCAATGTCAAGGAGTAGTAAGCGCTGAATTGGCCATGTGATAGTGTTACTCTGCATAATGCGAGCAATATTGTGCACTGGACCATTCCTTTCCTGTATATGACAGGCAATGCATACATGCCCCTACCACTGCAACCAAGAGGTATTGGCGGTTAACCAAGGGACTAGAGTGTTCGGAATATAACATTTGTTACTTATTGGCTTTTTGTCAAACTCATGGGACCAAGGGAATTTGCCCCTTTTTTTTTCCACATTATCACTATTGAATATATAATTTATTCTTGTCTTTTTAGGTGCACTTTGTATTGAAAGAGCTTGTACGAAAATCGATAGCTGAAACAGAGGTAAGAAAATTTTAGCCAGTGACAACTTTTGCATTAGATTAATACAAAAATTATGTGCATGGTAGTCAGTTTGGTTTTCTGTCACAATTTTTTGTTTTAGATTATGAATTAGGAGTTATGAAGACAAAATTATCTTTGGTTCTCTGTCCGATGGTTTTGTAAGTTTGAATGGTAACTGTGTTTATGATTGTGCTTGATCTCATTTAGTTTCAAAATTTTTAGTTCTTTCCCTTAAAAGAGAATTTGATGCTAGTAAGGGGCAATGGAAACGTACGTTAAATTGTTTTTATTGATATTTTTTATGTGGTGTTTCATATTAGTCTAACCGTCAAAACGTTGGTCATCTTGACACCTTTAAACAACTATCTATGTACCTTTGAGGGCAAGTATCGGATGTAATTACAATACCATGTATGACATTCTTATTTAGCTTAGTTTTCAAATATTTGGGTAATATGGGAAGAGTTGGTGTCTGGGAGATTTAGAAAAATAATTTTCTCTCTCTACCCATGTGATAGATATGTGTTCACTGAGAGGTTTACCTAAAGCAGCATGGATGCAGCTACTTCAAGACTTTTGAAGTTTTCCTATAACCTCACTAGGATACCATTGTGATTAGACCCAGGCAAGAGTGCACTTGTTGAGATTGTCAAAAGACTCGAGGAACTGCCCTTATAATAATGGTAACAATTTAAAAGATTTTAGTAATTACCACTGTCCCAATAAAAAAATTTGCCACTGGGGGGTTTCGGTGGGGAAAGGAAATCATTTTATTGTGTCTCTGCTCTTGTCATGCTACCTCTATTATGCAGTTTGGAGCTACATCTTTGTAGAACAAGAAATAATATAGAAGCAATTGTATTTTTGGGGAAAGCAATGTAGCTGCGGAATGGTAATTGTTGTGTGTGGGTGGTTACCAGAGCTATCATAGGAATTTTTTGGCATATTTATGCTTGGTTAGATTAAATGCTTTCATACTGTCCCAAATTAATATCTATTAGTCATTTTCAGTGTGGCAACTTGATAACTTCCTTCGTTCCTACTCAACTTTTGGCTTTTTCATATCTATTTCAGCCTGGGTGCACACGCAACAACTTAATGCACATCGATTTTTAGTCATCACAGTTTCTTACTTTAATCTTGCGAGTTTTCTCAGTGTGGGTTAGTACTGAAGAACCAGCATAAATGCATGTCGTTATGAGATTAATATAGTTTGGTTTCTAGTGAAAATTATTGTTTCATGGAGGAGTAAAACTGGCATTTTACTATTTAGTTACTATTTATGTGCTTGTGACTTGGAGTCTAGGCAATGACCAAAAAATTTAGTACAAATTAGTCATGTCAGTACTATTCCATGGCCACTGCAGGAGTTGAAGCGGTTTCCAACACTTCAATCGGACATAGCTGCTGCAGCAACAGAAGCTCTAGAAAGATTCCGCGATGAAAGCCGGAAAACAGTTTTAAGGCTGGTAGATATGGAGTCCAGCTATCTCACAGTTGACTTTTTCCGGAAGCTTAGCCTTGAACCAGAGAGGAACGCATCAGAGAAGAATGCACCCCCACCAGGACCACAAAATCCAGAACGTTATTCTGACTATCATTTTAGGAGAATTGGTATGCATTTCTTTGTTTTTAGACATACTATATTTCTTGTTGATTTCTTATTCTCTGTTAATCCGAGTTTGGATTAAAAACTATTAGTTGTAAATTTCATGTTGGAAAGCTTTTGATACTAATGTTCTATAATGCTTGTTACTCAAGGTGATGATGTAAAATGAATAAAGTTTTTGCCAGTAGAAAATAAAATAGATTGATGGATAGTGACACGCTCTGTAATCTATTTGTAGGGTCAAATGTCAGTGGCTATATAGGCATGGTTTGTGATACACTGAAGAATTCCATTCCCAAGGCCGTGGTTTATTGTCAAGTCCTATCGGCCAAGAGATCATTGCTAAACCAATTCTACGCACGAGTTGGGAGACAAGAGGTAAAATGTTTGTTACTTGTATTTTACCAAGAAAATGAAAAGGAGAGAAAATACATTTCTTTGATGTTATATTCTTTTTCTTTTTACCTCATTTGCATCCTTGTACCCCAAGGGTTCATGATTGTGGACTAGATATCTACACATGATGCAAAATAAAGCAAAAGAGGGAAGTTTTGTACGAAGCACCTCCAATAAAAGCAAATGCATCTGTCTCTCCTAGACCCCTTCTCAATTGAGATGGATGAAAAACAATGAAGTGGCTTGAAAGTCCTCTGAAACCTAAGCCCAAAGTTATGCAAATAGGCTCGAACTCTATCCTACAACTCGCGGATGCTTTCTTTCCTCTCCTTCCCAAAAATGCGGTTATTTCTCTCTTGCCAAAACCTGTAAAAGAGCTGAAACACCGCATTTCCAAATTTTTTTAATTTTTTTTTCCTTTCTAAAAGGCATGAATATTCTCCTCATTATTGCTGCACATCATACACCATTTAGGCAACAGACACATCATTGGATGCTTCCTTTGGATTACCTCTTTAATCCGGTATTAGTTCTTCCATGCGCCAAAGCCCATAATCTTTGATTGTCATTGAGTGGATAAACAGAGAAGTTATAATCAAGATTTTTCTCTTCCTTTTCACTCTCTTTAATCTGTGCTGTAGTGATCTTTGATTGACGCTGACATAACGATACTTATAGAATATCAACTTGCTCAGTTTGTCCATGTTACGTGTTTGGGTTGTCTTGGCTTTCCAAATTCGGTAACAATCTTGTCCCGGTTCATATGCAGAAGGAGCGGCTTGGTAAAATGTTGGACGAAGACCCGCAGCTCATGGATAGGAGAGGTACCATTGCTAAAAGGCTCGAACTTTACAAGTCCGCCAGAGATGAAATTGATGCAGTTGCATGGAAATAATTGAAATTTAGTTGCATGACCATGGGATTTCATGCCAGCACCCATTTTTTTTCGGCGTGAACTGTCAGAGAGTAGGTTTGGCACATTCAAGAAATAATCAAATGGTCATTCTTTTTGCACTTAATAATAATAATAATAATGAGGATCAATGTTAATGTCCCAACGAACTTGACATTGGCTGTCAATATCCATTTTTCTTCTGCTTTTTTCCTTTTTTTGTTCCAAAAAATATTATATTAACTTGCTGTTATGTTTTGTTACGGGTTAAATATGGGAGTAGCTAATATATATATATACATATTTCAATGAAAAACTTGAATCAACAGCATAAAATTTTAAATAATTAATACAAAATTTAAGACAGTCTACGAAAATAACTTAAAATATAAAGTAAAAAATTAAAAATGTTTAATAAAAAATTAAAAATTTTTAACAAAAATAAATGAAAATTTTAAAATAACTAATAAATAATACAAAATATTTGAACGTATAATTATATTATCTTAAGTTATTGTCCAAAAATACTTTTTTTTAACAGAACTCATTCTATATATTTAAAGATAATAGAAAATGTTAAATAATAAAAAAATATTAAATTTCAACCAATAATAAAATTTTTAAATATTAATAAATAATACAATATTTAAATACAAAACAACGCTACAATAATAATAATAATATCAAATAAAAAAATACAATGACAACTATTCAATAAAAAATACAACAATAAATGTCATTCATTATCCAGGATGTGTTCGACATGTCCTAGGCTAAATTGTTTTTGCAAGTTGTGAACTCATCTTTTCTCACAAAAGAGTTTACATAACTTGGTAAAAGCTTGTTTATCTATTCTTAATTATCATAAACATTTCACATTACTGTCAAAAACTAAGGCATACAAATAATGCAAATGTTGGTAAACTTGACAGTATGATTTTGGTCTTTCCAATCTTCATTAACAAGTTACTAATAGATGGGACATATAGCCAATATCATTTGCAACATCATCACCAAGTTTTGTGTAACTACAATAACTCTTTACTTTGTTGTTAACAATATCATTCAGTTGCAGAAAAATGCTTTGTTGGCTACACAGTACATTGATGATGGTTAATCCATTTTTGTTTTCCAATTGAGGCAAATAGAATGGGAATGATTAGTTGTGGGGTTAAGGGGAAAAGACAGGTAATAAAAGGATATCATGGTGAATATTTAACTCCAAATTGAAAACTAAATAATCAAATAATTGAAGACAACATGAGAAGAGCTTTAGCTTTAGAATAAAAACTAAGAAAGTGGTAATAAACAAAACAAAAATGTGGCAAAAATGCAGCCGTTTTGAAGAAGAAGCAAATGAAGACGTTGAGTTACCGTTAAAGCCAGGGATGTTTTTCTACCTGGCCACGCTTACATGTTTTGTTGTTTCCGATGCTTTTGAGCCTGATTTTCCTATCATTTACGTTAACAAAGTGTTCGAGATCTTCACGGATTACCGCGCGGATGAGGTCCTTGGTGCCAACTGGTGAGAAGATAGTTTAGCTGCTTTTTGTGATTTGTTTGTTTTTGTTGTTTGTTTGTTTGTTTGAGGTAAAGTGATGAGATGAGATTAGGAATTTTTGTTTTGTGATTGTGATTGATTGATTTAACTGTTTGGTTGCTGAGAAAAAGTGAGTAGAGAGAGGGAGAGAGGAAGATGAAATTTGGAATTTAGAATTTCTTTTTAATCCGTTTGGATGATTGGGCAGTTTCGCTGTTTGGTTGTTGGCAAAGGAGTATTAGAGAGAGTGGAAAATGATATTCGGTTGAATAATGATGAGGAACTTTTCATTTTGGTTTTTAGTTTGGGAGTAGCTTTTTCTTTGCGTTGTTTGCTCTGTTCGGACGAAGACAAAATGATGAGAGAACTTCTATTCCACGAGAAGATAATGCATGCATAGGATCTGCTTTAAGAGGATGAAATCTTTAGGGAACGAAACGTTGATCAAGAATCATCCCAATAATCAACTTCAAAAGTTGAACACCTCACATAAATCTTTTGAAAAATGACAACTTTTCATTCGTATGGTCTGCAAAAATAAGAAATCTCTAGATTTCCCACCTTGTTGTACTGTTTCAAGCCAAACACCCTGCAATTTGCTTGCCCCATGGTGACTCTTTTTTAAATGAATTGCTTTATTCTCTTCTGTTAAATGTTTAAGCTCTATGGTTGGCAGCGTTTGCTGGTTGGATCTATTTTGTTTGCTGCATTGGCAATTACATGATTTTGCTGTTCATGGGTTTACAGGCCATTTTCTGAATTTGCCTTTGAATATGATTTGTTTTTTCATTACAATTTCATGTTGGCTAGCTATATAGGACTCTTCCAAGATCAGTTTTTGGAATTGATTTAACATTTTTGGATCTTGGCTATCAATGCTGATCAAGTGCATGGTCAGTCCTTTAAAAGATTGAAGTGCAATATGATCTTTAAAATACACTAAATAATAACCACTGGGCATATCACAGGGCTCGTCAAATCAACAGGACCAGCATGATTCACATTGCAGTAAATCAACAGGATCATACTCTAGGTTTAATTAATTGTTTCTGCCTTCAGGCTTATAGCTATGTGTTTGAATGATAAACAACAGGGTTGCTCATATATAGTTAAAAGGATTTCTTCGACTTGAGGTTTGGACCAAAATCATCAAAAACCCGTGGTTAAACTAGGGAAGGCCACTCTGTTACTAACAGTTTAGATGAATATTAAAAATCATACATACTTTTCCATCCCAACCCCACAAAGACCTTTCACAGATTTTCCCCTGGCTTAGCGGGCCTAGCCAACTCATCATACCCAAACAGAAAAAAGAAAAAACTCTCGACAACTGTGACTGATGAAGTTTTTCATTGAGATACTCAAGGAACCCAATTCTCTTGAGTAAATTGAATGGTATAAAGTTGATGTTAAAGTTAATTTCTGTGAAATTGAGCACAAGAATTATTGAAAGCCAGCTGCACTTAAACTTGATTGAACAAACTGAGGCAGGATGGAGTGAGGTTTTTGACATCTAGTCTGATGCTTAGTCTTGTTTTGTTCTATACTTGTTAAAGGTTACAAATGTGCTGCCTCTTGCGTTACCAAACGCTAATGTTCATATTTCGTGAAAGAAAATTGATGTGGAGATTCTTATTCTGCTCACCATTATCTCTACTATTGTTCTTTTTTTAAGTCTCTATGAACTGTTAGAAATACACCCTTTATTTATACTTTTGAAGTATCTATTTCATTAATCTATGACAAATGTGGAATATATAATTTTTACCTTGAAAATTAAAAAAAAGAGTACTTGATAATAAAATATTTGAGTTGTGAAATCTTATCCCTTAATTATGTGATCCATAATTATGAATTTTATTATCAGACTATCTATTCTTGTCATTAAAAAAAAATCACGAATTACTTAAAAATATAAAAATAAATAATAAAAAAAATAATTTATACATATTTGGTACGAAAATAAATAACAAATAACTTATTTTGTCGTTAAATTTTTATTCACCAAATAACTTATTATTCTACTTTCTTAATTTTTTTATTAATATTTGTCAAATAAAACTTTTATTCACCAAGCAATGATTTTTTTTCTTTCTCAATTTTGGGATTAAAAAAATACAATTTATGCATATTTATTTTTGAAATTTTTTTATGAAATAATAAAAAAATCAATCCAAAAACTAATATTATATGTGTAAATATTTAAGTAAATTCATTCATAAAAACTAATATAAAAATATTATATAATTATTGTGAAGTTTAATATTTTTATAAAAAAAAATTGAGAATTAAAAAAAAATTATATGATAAATAATATATTTTCATATCATTCTATATAAATAAAATTTAAATAAAATAAATAATTTTACCTTTATTTTATTATTAAAAGTTTTTAAAATTTAATGAGAATAGAAAATTTAATGGGAATAGAATTTATATTTTAACAACAATATGTGACAACTTTTAAATTAATCAAATGAACTAAATCTTATATTATTACCATTTAGTTAAATTAGTTTGGTGCTAATATCTACTCACCCAATTTAAGGATTACATTCCAACTTGCACATAATTATCCACACAATTCATATTTTATATCCCAATTTACTTAATTTTTGTTAACTCGTTTTTAATTTTATAGTATGAAACTATTTTCTCAACTACATCTCCAATTTGATCTGAATATGCATATTCAAACTTAAATATTCATAATGATTCTACTTAATAATTTTAATTTACTCCAATAACTCAATTAAATTTATCTAAAAATAATAACGACAATTGAAATTACAGTGTTAATATGTCATTAAAAACTCCCCGAATATTACTTTAAATTAACACCTTTCACAACAATCTACATGTTAAGTTATATGAATTCTTCAGCAAGTTAGCATCCTTAGTAACATTTAAAAACAAATGCTCATGCTTCTTATATTTTTATATAGCATCCAATTTCATGCTTCTTATATTTTTGTGGTGTAAATTGAAAAAGCATATAAAAAACATGACCTAGATTATTGACTTCTAACAAATCAAAAAATTATCTGAATGTGACGGTTAGGATAGGCGTTCTTAATTTAATTTGATTACTGATTAAAAATTATCAGTTTTATTTTATTGAAAAATCGACACAAAATGATACATGATAGATGTGTCGATTCAATTTGATTCTATTCATCAATCTAAACAAAACAAAAAATAAATATTATTTTTAATCTTGTTTGCTCTAAATTCAAAAATAAAATTTGATTTTACAAAATTTTTTATTAATTAAATTAAATTTATTATTATTTATTGAATAAATAATTATAATAAAATATAAAACATCGATTTCAAAATTGGTTTGATTTTAATAGTTTGGACCAAACTCAAACCAAAAATCAAATTAAAATTTGTTAGTTTTAGCTTTTTAATCCAAAACTAAATAAATAATTTTTTAAACTAATTCAAACTAATCCAAAGAATGATTCAATTCATTTGGATTGATTTGATCCAAAAAGTATTTACTCTTATTGACATTATATTAAAAGTGCACATGTTATTAGTTTCATTTCACTGACTATAATTAAATATCTTAAATTATTAATAAAAAAATTTTCATATTTTTAAAGTTTTGTTTAACTTAAAATTTTAATTTAAAGTAGTAATATTGATTTCACAGTGCATGCACCCATATAAAAGATAACAGTTTATTTAAATAAAAATTTAATTTAAAATAATAGTTTTAATTTTAAATTATTTAATTCATATAGAATTAACCGTTGAAATTTAAAGTTAACAAAAACTTTATGTCACTCATAAAGATGGATAAAATCCCTATAAAATATATGGCACATACTCAAATAAGTTAATTTGGATGATGTCTAGAACTTTACTTAATTTTAAACAGTGGTTTAAATTTTGTGTGTCATGCAGGGGAATTTTATCTTCAGTTATGTCTCTTACTATAAATAACAGGTTGACAAAATGTACATAGGTTTCCACAAAACCAGAGATAACATATTTCCAAATAATAAATGAAAATCAAATCCAATTGAAAAAAATAAATAATATTTAAAACTATCTTAATGTGTGAGACAATAAGCTTCTGGAACAAATGTAGTATGCAGTCAGTCTCAAGCTGCTTCTGTTTTGGTAATGTAGTTCTGGTGGCCTTGTAAGTGTGTGTTTATTTTCAAAAGTGGGTGTCTTCCCACTAAATTTTAAGGATTTCTGTTTTTCCATAACTTAATTTGCATATGCAGTTGTTGTATTTTTGGGACACCCATGTTATAAAATATGGTTCATGAAGTGCATATTCTTTAGATTTATTTGTTCTTTACTTTTGTCTGTGACAGATTTATTTGCCAAAAATAAAAAGAATTTGAACAGGGGTGGGTCAACTTCCTCGCATGGAATTGATAAATCTTTAGTCTTCTTCTTTAAAAATTGCAATCTCTTAGGCTTCTTCTTCTTCTTATAGTTCCCCATTAGCTGTTTTCAGATTCTAGGTTTCAGGTACAGAGAGACTGAGATGCAGAGAAACAGAGACAGAGTGAGAAAAAAGAAGAGAGAAACAGAGTGACTTTAATCCATCCGGCGCCACACGTTAACCGACTTCTTCATAATAATAATAAACACAAAATGAAGGGAAAATGGGTTGGACAAAATGATTCAGAAGCAAACGAAGAGAAAACATCCAATTGATAGATAACAAAACTTTTTGAAGCTTCACCACATCGTTGGAAACAATTTTCAAATTAATGCACGTTCAAGTACATACGCATACAAGTGATATGTATACTTTCGTCGGGAGTAAAAACGTGCGCTTTGTTTTATTTTAAAAACATATTTAGTTATGGTATATGTATTACGGAATTAATATAAATAAATAATCTCTTCTTCCTCTCGGAGTTGAACCAATGGCTGTTGGTGGCAAGAATTTTGAAAGGGATTGATGGAAAATGAAAGAGTTATGGTCAAAAAATTAAAAGAAGAAAGAAGAAGAAACACCGCTTGATAGAAAGTGGGTTTCTCAATGAATAACAAAGGGTCTCTTAAACTTAGCCCATTCATTGGAGCAAGCCCAAAAGTGTCAAACTTATTACCATACAAAATCGGCAAAAAAAAGCTTGTATATAACATTTGAGTTTGTCATATGCAATATGAAATAGAAAAATTGGGATTCATGTTTCAAAAGTATTTGAGTTCCTAAAGTTGAAATGGTAGGAATAAAATCATGGATTGAATTATATGATCAAACATAAACCAAAGAATGAGAAAGAATTCATATATTCTCTTTCATCTAAACATATTTTGTACGTGCTTTAAGTGAACAATGTATTTAGGTAAGAACTTCTTTTATCGCCTCACAAATATCAAATACATTATAACTTGAGAGATAGTGGATACAAGATGTAAGATTCATGCATTTTTAATTGATATAATTGTATGAATATCATAGATAATTCATCACATTAATTTTTAAGATCGATGTTACATATTGATTTATCTCTTAACATTTGTGCTTAGCTCGTGTTAATAAAATAAAATAATATTAAATCTTTTTAATCTTATATTCCAATTTTATTTTCTATTGAATAGTGAAATAAAATAATTAATTATTTTAAAAATTATCATTCAATTAATCAAAATTGTATCGTTACTTGAAATACAAATTAAGATAATTACTTAATATATTTAATATTGCTTTAAAAAATTTAAATAATTTAGTTTCTTTAATATTTTGCATAATTTGAAGTTGTTGCCTGCTTACATTTCAATAATTACCACCCTTTTTATTAATATTTACTAATTAATACGATGCCAAATATTGTTGTAATTTTTATAATAAGTTTTTAAAATTATTAATTATATTTTTTTAATTATTTACATAATAAATAGCAAATAATACAATTATAGCATAGTTTGAATATCTATGCCATCAAATATGTAAGAAAAAATAATTTGCTTTTAAACGTATATAGCATTACTTAGGTGATTCATACGAATTATAGATATACTTGATATTAGTGTTCTTTTCTCTTAATTTTCATAATATAATAATTACAATATTTAGTAATTATTATTTTTTAATAAAAATTACTCACTTATATTTGTGTTTAGCGATTTTATTCTACAACAATAATTAGATATTAAATTTATAATAAAAAAATTGCAATATCCCAATTCTAAATATACTTGAAATCACTTGGACAATATCTAACATCGGTTAATTAAAATAAAGTGATTGAAACCTCTTGAATGATACCTACTATTACCCTTTATTATTCGCACATTTTATTTATTACTTGTCTCAATCGTATAAAGCTTTGGAAATTATATTTTAGTTCACTAATTGTGGGAAGGAGAGCAAAATTTCCCAAATGGCTGGGAAAGAACATGGTATTTTTAGAATCCTATGCATTATAAATTTTACTTTTTGTAAATTTTTAGGGATTTCCATGAATAATTGTCGTAATAACAAGTTGAGATTTTTCATTTGATGGAAGTGTACTGCAAAATAAGGTATTGATAAGAATTGGTAACAAGAAAAACATAATAAGATTGTTTTTATGTTGAATGCATATGGTTATTCATCATTATGCTCCATAAATATTTGGACAACTTATTAGATGTATAACTGCTTGATAATAGAACAAGTGTCTGCCTCTACTTCAATAAATTGAGACAGACAAATCCCACCTTCGGTAATATCATACACTGTTGTCCTTCTTCAAGTTGTACTATCTCCATAAATTTGTCACTTACCTTTTGCTTTCTTCCATGGCTGCTTGCTTCCCATATTTATTATTGCATGTCCGTGGATAATGATTGAAATTGAATACCATTGCTTCCAGTTTCCCAATCATCTCTCTTGGTTTTAATAATTCATGATGTCTAAACGTGAGTAAACAAGATGTGTACGAATGGCGTAGATAGATTAATGCGGGTGTTACTTCTTGCCTAAAATTTGGCAATCATGTTTCTGAGATAAAAGGTTTGTTACTCCATCAATTTTAATTAATTAATACAAATAAAAATTGAGAAATTATACGGTACGGTAATGACTCGTGCTGTACTGTAGGATAACCCTTTAATTAAAAATATATTTTTTATTTAAAAAAAAAGAAGGTGATGCTTATACATGACAAAGACACTCACACGTGTGAGCGAGTATACGATAAAGCATGCTTCTCCTTCAGCTCCTGATACGTCGCTGACACTGCGCAGACCGGTCGGCGGCCCAATCGTACGGAACTTAAACGCATGCACATAATAACTGCTTCTCACTTTTATGGGGCCCACCCTGCACACCCCTCTCATTAACTGCAATTGTATCTTCTTCTTCTTCTCTTTTCCTCTCGGTTTTTTTTTAATTCAATACATAAATAGATAAATTAAATTATTCCCCCTGAAAATAATGTTATTTATCCGTTTATCTCCCTGGAAAAAGTTCGATATTACAAACAAGGACAACATTATACCATTATTTCGTTTCGCTCTCTCTCGCCTTCTATATAACTCTTCTTCCCGTCAACTTCACAATACTCAATAATTCAACACTCTTAATTCACTCTCTAAATTTCCTCAAATTTAGCAACGAAAGCGAGCAATTCACTTATTTGGTTGAGGGATTTCATCCTTCCAATTCTCCTAATTATCTTCTAATTTCTCCATTTCATCCCAGATTTTAGGGTTTTTTTTTGTTTTGGGTTCTTCATAGATCTAACTTTACTTTAGCTTATTTGGAACATTTGGCCACCGTGAATGCTGAATTCAGTTGCTTGAAGTGAGAACAGCTGGTGTTGATGTTGAAAAATGTCTCATTTGCAGAGATTAGTGCAGCCCTGTGCTAGTAGCTACAACTCCACAGCCGAAGTGCCAGTACCTGATCAGTTTCCTGCTGGCTTAAGAGTTCTTGTGGTTGACGATGACATTACTTGTTTGAGAATTCTTGAGCAGATGCTTCGCCGCTGTCTCTACAACGGTTGGTTTTATTCTTTTCTTATTTTTTTGTTCGTTTATTGTGGTAGTTTATTAAGGGTTTATTGATCTGAAAAGTAATTATTCTTAATTAATTGTGGTCGACCGGAACTTATTGCGTATGTTCTTGTTTGGGGTGATGAAATTATGCGTAGAATCACGTGTGAAATGAGATATATCAGTTTCGTTTTCGTTGTACGTCCAACATTATCTTTATGATGATGCAATTGCTTGAATTAGTCCGTTTTTTCAGATACATATTGCATGTTAAGGCGCTTAAGATTGTTGTATTTTAGTTTGGTGGAGCTTAAGTGTCAATTAACTTGGGATTTTCCTTTTGCTCGTTGATTTGGTTTAAGTTTGCAGGAAACATTTGTTACCAGAGATATTAACTACCATATTTAGTTTAATGTGTCTTATATGCTAATCTTAAGAATTTATGCTGGTTTTCTTAGTTTGGGCTGTGCAGAAATGTAAGGGATGGTGTTTTCGGGTTTGGTCAATTTATTGAAGTATTTTTGTTTGATTGGCTGCAGTTACCACATGTTCTCAGGCTGCTGTTGCTTTGAACATTCTACGGAAGAAGAAAGGCTGTTTTGATGTAGTGCTAAGTGATGTTCACATGCCTGATATGGATGGTTATAAACTTCTTGAATGTGTTGGACTTGAAATGGATCTTCCTGTTATTAGTAAGTTCTGGTTAAATTCTTATGTGTATAGAATCTTGATTCTTCTTCTTGATAATAACATGATTGCTTATGGTCCAGTGATGTCTGCTGATGGAAGAGTATCTGCTGTTATGAGGGGAATCAGACATGGAGCTTGTGATTACTTGATTAAGCCTATACGTGAAGAGGAGCTTAAGAATATCTGGCAGCATGTTGTTCGTAAGAAGTGGAATGAAAATAAAGAACTTGATCATTCAGGCAGCTTTGAAGATAACGATCGCCACAAAAGAGGAAGTGATGAAGTTGAATATGCTTCTTCTATTAATGAAGGTACAGAATGTATGTTAAGAGTTCAGAAAAAGAGAATCTGTGCTAAAGAAGAAGATGACAGTGAGCTGGAAAATGATGATCCTTCTGCGACGAAGAAACCACGTGTAGTATGGTCTGTGGAGCTACATCAGCAGTTTGTCAGTGCAGTAAATCAGCTTGGGATTGACAGTATGATCTCTTACAGTGTCTTCCTTTTGATTGAATCATTATATTTTTTTATAGGAAGGAGAGATGCTATGTATCTCTTGTCCATCTCTGAAATACATTTATGAATGCTTGTTGCTTCAGTTTAGTGTTTCTGATTAATATATTATGGCTCCAATGTCAGAGGCTGTACCAAAGAGAATTCTTGAATTGATGAATGTACCTGGTTTGACAAGAGAAAACGTTGCAAGTCATCTGCAGGTAAGATTCTTATGTCTCCCTTAAATTTCTACCATTGTGCATCTTATTCTTTTTCTCAATCATCATCAAGGAACAGACAAGAATTGGATAATATTAGATAAATGACAGGAAGGAGAGCATACTTTCCATGAGCATAAGCATAAGATGAAACAGGTGGCTAAGAATCAAGGTTCTGCATTTTAAAGGCAAACAGGGAAGAGAAGTTGTAAAGCATGGTTTTTGCTGCCAATAATGTAGAAACAAATGTCTAAAATTAGATTATGTGCATAAAATTATTTTCATATAGTCCATTAGGCACTGTTCTCTCTGTGAAAGTTAATTCTTGGGTTGAAAAAATGATCATCTTTCTGTGGTATGTATGATGTGCAGACTTTGTTGTTCACTTTCATACACCTGCAACCTTGTACATGTACCTACATGCATTTTCGATCATGTGCATGTATTCCTATTCTATCTTACAAACTTGGGAAAAGTTAACACATTCTCCTTGCATAGCTTTGTTCCATATTATAGATTTCCATAGTTTACTTATTAAAATGGGTATTCACACTCCTCAATCCCATCGGGGGTTTGAAAAATCAACGCCTATAATGATAAGAATACTATTGTTGGTATGTGTGAAAGCATGACCAATTGATAATTCTATAATACAAAGACAATATTTTGTTAATTTAGAGAATTATGATATAAGTAATTGTGTTACTGTTTTTAGAAGAATTTTTTGATACCCAATGGATATAGTTGCTTACAAGAAATGGGGAAGGTAAGTACTAGGAGCAACCAATTGAGTTGAAAATAATTCTACAATGTCCCCTGGGATTTGTCAAAATCTTCCCTTGTCAGGAAGGTTATTGATATTTTTCTTGAACCACATGATCTGTTTGCATTTAGGCTGCATGTTTAAGGAAATATTCTCTTTTCTCATTAGCTCTATGTGTTCATGATTATTGTGACCATAACATATATGTGTATGTTTTGTTAAATGCATCAAGAGTCTTACAATTCTTTATTATTTTATTTTATTTTATTTTATTTTTGTGTGTGTGCGTGCGTGCTGAAACTTGTGAACTATGATTGAGAGATGAGAAGAACTGTCAATCTACAATTGCTGTCATTGAGATTTCATTTCATAAATGATGTGTCTAATACTATGAATGAGAGCTATATTTTATTTGCTCAGCTGTGTTGTTGTGGGTTTTTTTGTTAATATTGAATAGACTCGACTTATCAGGAAGTCAATTTGCAGAAATTCAGGCTATATTTAAAAAGAATAAGTGGAGTGCAAGGTGGAATTTCTGATGCTTTCTGTCCGCCTGTTGAAACAAATGCGAAACTTAGTACACTTGGAAGATTTGACGTCCAAGCTTTGGCTGCCTCTGGCCAAATTCCTCCCCAAACATTAGCAGCTCTGCAGGTGGAACTTTTAGGTGGTCCAACAGGTAACATAGTTACAGCAATGGACCAGCCATCTCTTGTACAATCTTCCTTACAAGGACCCAAGTGTATTCCTGCTGAACATGGTACGAATTTCGACCTGTCATTAGCAAAATACCAATCCAATGTTTCAAAGCATTTACCACAATCCATAACATCTGTCATGATACATCTACAGTTTTTGGAGTATGGGCTTCTAATGGTCTTGGTGACGTGGCACCCAGTAGTAATCTTGGAGGGTTGAATTCCCCAAATGGTAACATGCTGATGGACATACTGCATCAGCAACAACATCAACAGCAGCAAAAACAGCAACACCTACAACCACAGCAGCAGTCTATGCTAACCGAGCCCAGCCGTTCAATTAATGTGCAGCCATCTTGCCTTGTAGTTCCCTCTCGGTCATCAGCCAATTTTCAGGCAGGAAATAGTCCTGGTTCTGTAAATCAGAGTTGCAGTTTTAATAGAAGTGCTATCATTGATTATAGTCTTCTCTCAAGTCAGTCAAATAATTCCTCCTTAAATATGGGGCAAATCTGTGATGTTGACATCAAAACTACAGGGATTCTTTGTGGTTACTCAGCCCCAGGTTCCATTTCTCCTTCGGCATCATCTTGTTCGGTAACTGCTGACAATAACCCTAATCAGCATGTTGAAAACTCAACCATAGCATTTAGAGCTGCTGGACAAGTACCAGGGCTTGTTCCTAATCTTTCTGATGTCCACGGTTCATATGGTGCTAAATCAGGTGAAATGCTTGATCAAGGGTCACCAAGAAACCTTGGATTCTTTGGCAAAGGGACTTACATTGCAAACCGGCTTGCAGTAGATGAATTTGAATGTCCAATGAACTTGAACCGTGGAAAAATGTGTTTGGATACCAATGCTAGCAGAGTGAAGGAGGAGCCAAATTTGGAATTTGTGGATAATGCAAGAGTGGGCATCCCTATATTACCACAATATACACCAAATGATCTCATGAGCGTTTTTATTGATTAGGTGAGTAATTTTCTTGGGTGCTGCATGAGGTTTTGTTCTGTTTTATGTACACATGTGAGAATTTTTGTACTGTTTTTTGGTTATGAACATTTCCCTTGTTCAATGAGTCAAAACTGCTTAGCTGAGTTACGTATCTACTGCAGTAACTGGACTGATTGGTGAATGTTTTGTGCTTAACATGTGGTGGAGGATAAATTTGGTTCTTTCTTTTAGCATAGAGGGCGCGGAATTAGCACTTCAAGTAATTAAAATTTTGTATTTGGAACCTAGTCAGCTGCCTTAATTGTTGTAGCTTGTTTTCCTGTTGTGTGTGTGTTCATTAACTTAAGAAATAGCTTGGTTGGTAGAATCATGTATAAGGGCAATGGAAATAGTCAATCATGATGTCATGAAAATCTGTTGCTCATGCAAAGATGGCAACAGTTGTGGGTGATCTTGATGGTTGTACCTGCATCTGGTTTTGGTTATGGCTGCTTATATACTAGCATATTCAAGTACATTAACCTCTTCAGTCTTCACCAATGCACATTGTTAGCCAAACTTTATATGTCATTGCCACTAATATGGAAGAAATATGTTTACATACTTTTATAGTCTGCTTGATTTTTAAAAACACTTTCTTTATGTTGATAGAATTATTCCAATGAGAGCTATTGTATGCCACTCACATCTAGTTGCAGATACGATCTTTGTTCGTATTTTCTGGTTGTTGACTGTTTTTATTGATGACAGGCTTGTATTCCGGGGCACATATCTCTTGATAGGTATGAAGATGAAATGTTAGCTGAAGTCTCTGTATTATTCTTACTTACCACGGATTTATTAGGCAGTGTCCCCACCAAACTCAGGTGCACAGTGTTAGCCTTCCAGCATCTGCAGGCCACGGCTTTGATTTTGAATGATCTATTTTTATCAAGTGTTAGTACAGGATCAACGAGGATTCAGTCAGGTACTAGTCTCCTTCTGTAGGAAATAAGTTATGAATATATATACATATCAAGATTGTGTAGTTAATTATTTGTCCAATCCAAATACTCAATTGTTTTTCATCTCTTTAATTAATCTAGAATTCCTCTCTCTCTCTCTCTAGTATGTTTTTGCGCCTGTATAGACTGCATCAGTGGTTTGTTTGAAAATTTTCTTTTCTTATTTTAACTGTTGTGCATTGATGTATTTTGGGGTATAATTTCATATACCCGTAATTTCACAGTCATTTAGTGATAAACATCTATCGGGGAATAAAAGTGGGTGTTCATTAAACACTTTAGTTTGTTCTTACATTTTATTAATATTTAGTGTAAGTTGGAGAGAAACAAATATATTCGTAGGCTTTGTTGGGAGTTTGATATGCTGTGCTGTGCTGTGCTGTGACTTTGAAGATATATCAAATTATTTGATGTTAAGTGTAAGTTAAAAAAAAATAAGTGGGTTCTCGGTGAAAGTTAATTTTTATCATTGATTGAAAATTAATGTAAAATATTAATATATAAAATTTATATTTTAATTAATATTAATTTTATATTTATAATTGACTACGTTTTTAACTCTTATTATTTTAATTTTGTAAAAATTTTATCTTATAATTTATTTTTTTTAAAAAAATAATTTATATATATATATATATATATATAAATAAATGAATTAGGATATTAAATGAAACAAGCATAGTAAAGCGTTGTTACACACAAATTTTGCAGGATTTCTAAAACTTCCTCCATTAGGCAAAATTGATAACTTGTTAAAAGTTGAAAATTATTCCACTAAAATTGAAATTAAAATTTTGATAAATGTTATATAATTAATATATTAATAATAAAATAAGTAAAGTAATAAATGTTACACATATAATAAAAATTATTTTAAAAAATACAATGTTTACTCATGTACATTATTATTTTATATAAAATATAGAAAAAAAAACTAATTCCCAAACCCTAAGTAAATCTAAGGGAAAGTCAAATTAAGACAGCGCACACAGCATTCTTCAACCATCCCATTAAACAGGCAAAGTAACTAGCCAACAGCAAAACAACACCATCCCATTCAATTACCTTTCTCTTTATTTTATTTTATTTTGCCTAAATATCCTTCAAATATTTACAAATCACAAAAATATACCCCTTTCAAAATTCTTCACGTGAATATATTCACAGAGACGGGAAAAGGTTCTAAATACCCTTATACAAGTGACGGCTTATGATATTATAAAGTTGAAATTTATATCATTAGTAATTTTAATTATTTAAAATATGACATTACATTACATATAACATAATATATTAACAATTAATATTACATGATCTTCTGGTAATAATAAAAAGGAGTTTTGCAGTAAATTCATATATTATTTAGGATAGTCGTATAAATATTATAAGTCGAAGGATTTATATGCAATATAATCTTTTCAAAGCATATTGGGTGCAAACCGCAACTTTTAGCATTTTAACAGCACGCTAGTCCCCATCCAATTCCATTCCCGACTGTCGAACTCAGAAATCTGTGAAACCTCAGCCGCCAACAGCTGCTCTCAGACATGGCAACGTTCGCGTCTCATCAAACACAAACCCACTTCCTCTCCAAACTGCCCACCAACAAACAACCCAGAACAAAATCAATGTTCACAAGGGTTCGCATGTCGTACCAAGAATCAGCACCTTCTGTGGCGGTTGTCGGAGTCACTGGCGCTGTCGGTCAAGAGTTTCTCTCCGTCCTCTCCGATCGTGACTTCCCTTACCGTTCGATAAAAATGCTGGCCTCTAAGCGCTCTGCTGGGAAGCAACTCAGCTTCCAAGACAAGACGTACACGATCGAAGAATTGACGGAGAATAGTTTTGATAACGTCGATATCGCGCTTTTTAGTGCTGGTGGGTCGATTAGCAAGCATTTTGGGCCTATTGCGGCCGACAAAGGGACGATTGTTGTGGATAATAGCTCCGCTTTTAGGATGGCTGAAAATGTGCCGCTTGTGATTCCTGAAGTTAATCCTGAAGCTATGAAAGGGATTAAACTTGGAATGGGAAAAGGTGCGTTGATTGCAAACCCAAATTGCTCCACTATCATTTGCTTGATGGCTGCCACGCCTCTTCATCGCCGCGCCAAGGTACGTAATTTGATAGATTAAATGCTTTAAAGGGATTGAAATTTAAGACCTTTATTGTCAAATGAAATGAATTGCATGATTGGTGTGTTTGTTCAATCTACAAGTTCATATATATATATATATATATATATTTAAAAAATTAGAATCGTTGATATTATGCTTGTCACATTGCAGGTGACACGTATGGTGGTAAATACATATCAGGCAGCCAGTGGTGCTGGTGCTGTTGCAATGGAAGAGCTTAAGCAGCAAACGCGTGAGGTTTGTATAATCTTTTCCATCTTAAAAACTTGATTCATACAAATTTTCTGGTAAATTGCTTGTAATTGTCGACAAATTTTTCTATTTATATCTTTTATTGCTAACCTTTTATCCATTTTTGTTTTTAAGGTATTGGAAGGAAAACCTCTAACTTGTAAGATCTTTAAACAACAGGTATTAATACCCTTTTGCTGCAAAAGGTGACTATAGCTTATCATAAAATTTTGTAGGATAACCTTTTGAGCTGCAAGAGGTGACTATAGCTTATCATCCAATTTTGCCGGATAACCTTTTTAAAACTTCAAATCTTTGCAGTATGCTTTCAATTTGTTCTCGCACAATTCACCTGTTCTTGAGAATGGTTACAATGAAGAGGAAATGAAATTGGTAAAAGAGACCAGGAAAATCTGGGTAAGTATCAAAAATGGGTCTTTTATTTCACCTTCTGTATCTAATTAGATGGAATGGGATTCATGAGAATTTTGGTATCAGAACTGGGGTGCAAGTCTTTTCTATTCCGTGTGTAAAATGCATTTTATTCTTCTGTTGTAGAATGATTTAGATATTAGAGTGACTGCCACATGCATACGAGTTCCTGTCATGCGTGCACATGCAGAGAGCGTGAACCTTCAATTTGAGAAGCCCCTTGGTGAGGTATGTCATGATTCTGCCAAGTGCAGTCTTCCCAGAGGTTAATAATCAGTAAAACTTTTGGTGGACGCTTTTACTCCTATCTATTTCATTCTTGTTATTTTCATTAATAATTTGAAAAATTAATGAATGCAACATTAAGGAAAGTAATTTTCAAATGAAATGATGTATGATTGCCTTGACTGCTAATGAGCTTTGAGGAATTGCTTTTATCTCCAATTATTTGGATGTGATGGTTTGTGTTTGTAAAGGTTCTATTTTATTTTTGTTTTCTGTTTTATTAAAAGTTTTCAGTGAACTACTTGTTTGCATTACTTGGCACTTCTGTTTTTTCTTTTTAAGAAATTGATTCACATTTCTTTTGAGAAAAGTAATTAATTTCTGCATCTGGTGGTGTATTTGGAAATTTTTCACTTGCTATTTACCAAACAATGAATTGACCACTCATCAATTTCTTTCGTTTTTAATTTTTATGGGGCTCGAACTTAATGTGACCAATAAATTCTGGCCTGTAATTTATTTTCCTTTATTATTTATTGCCTTCTCAATCAAAGGGGAAAAATAAAGACGCTAATAAAGTTATTGATGTCAGTGTTTTCTGGATGCCTATATGTAATTGTAGTAGTTTGAGAATTTATCTTTGTTTTGGTTATGAATTATGAAATATATTGTTGACTAGTTTAGTTGCAATTTTTTATTAGATTTTGTTTTTATTTTATAATTCAAGCTAATTCTAACAACAGCCAAGCATGCAGGAGCTTTTTAGGAGTTTCAGATTATGATACACTTATCCCACTTGCAACATGGGAGACTTTTTCATTCTCTCTTGCATGCGTGTTTGTGACAGCAGCCTTTGCCAAGTTTGCGACATTTAGCGTCTTTGGTTCTTAATGGTTCTGTATGTGATATTGGTGGATGTTCAATTGAGTTAAAGAAATCAGGCCCATCTTTTGGGAATTGAATTTTTCAAAGGAATGGAAAATGACACATTGCTAATGTCTGTTTTTTTTTGACGTTAGTATGATGGTATCTCTGTTATTTTTAATCTGAATATATATATATATATATATATATATATATATGTGACAAATAGCATTACTGAAAAGATAAGAGATAAATAGGAGGCAGGGCTAGTTCACATGGACAACAGTGGATCAAGCTGCTCAAAATTAAGAGGATTTTGCTTAGAATTTTAAGAACTATTAAATGTTTTTTAATTACATGTGGAGAGATTTTTTTTATGTGGTGAAAGATTAGTCCATACAAGGGATTATCTGTGGAGATGTTTGCAAAAAGTGTCTTTATCCTTGTCCTTTCTTCTCTTATGAATTACATATGTTGCATTTGCATGGTTTATCACGTGTTTTGTACCCAATTGCTCTGCCTTTGTCCCCTTTTTTTTCTGTCTTTTATGACAAGTATTTTCTTGCTTGTTACTGGTGCATATATTTGTAACTTCTGATTGAACAATGGCGATAACACCCTACATTGCTGTTTTGAGGATAACATATGTTGCATAAGAATAAATGTAGTTGATGTAGCTTATTTTTCCTGCTGCCTTGAAATATTCTGGAGGAGTTGCTAATGATTTTCAAATTCTATATTCTAACTGGAAAGATTGACAGATTTTGGAAACTTTTTGTTGAGAGCTAAAAGTTTTGTTGAGGAAATCTTACATTCCACTTTGAAGTGGTGGTTTATTTTTCCTGCTATGTCTGTTGTTTCCTTTTCTTTTGTTCCTACTAAAAAATATTTCTGATGGCACTGGAACTTGGGGAGTTGGATTATACTGTGAGTCATTCTAATAATGATTTCCTGCACATGTTGATTATCACTGAATAAACTGAAACCAGCGTAATGATCTTGGAATGTTTATGTTCATTCATTGTCCCAGGTTTTAAAGAAGATTTACTGAATTGTAAACAGTCTCTTACCCAACTCCATAACAAGGAAAAATAGTTATTGTCCTTCTTTTTTACCCTTTTCTTCTTGATTCAAGTTTATTTGTTGTATTTCCAGGACACAGCAAGAGATATTCTGAAGAATGCGCCTGGGGTAGTCGTTATTGATGACCGGGCATCCAACCACTTTCCTACTCCATTGGAGGTGTCAAACAAAGATGATGTTGCAGTAGGCAGAATCCGTCGTGATGTTTCTCAAGATGGGGACAATGGGTAATTGTCTTGGGCTTTATCTTTTTGTTTCTAAAGTTAATGTTTTAACTTTTTCTACAACAGATCTTCACAGTAATGTGGATATTTTGAGCAGGTTGGATATCTTTGTATGTGGTGATCAAATTCGTAAAGGAGCTGCACTTAATGCTGTTCAAATTGCAGAGATGTTATTATAGTTCAACTTTGGTTTCAGTCCTCAGGTTTTGTTTCATAAATTACTTTCTGCGGTGAGATTAAGTGGATTATGAGCTGTTTATTACATCTAGCCATCAGGTGCAGATATCTACTCTTGCTGAGATTAAGAAATTTTATCTGTTCTTATACTATACACATGCAGTCTTTATATCAAGCTGCTTGATGTTTTGGATATAAATTGTCTTCACATTGCTCTGAATTTTTCAATCGGAGGGTCTATTTTGTTGGAATGTCTTGCCATAACTTTTGGATCATGAAAAAAAATGATGAGTAAAAATTATGGATGAGTTATATGGAATCTGTTGTCAGATAGCATCTATGTTTATGACTAGGTGGGAACTCTTTGTGTAAACTTGTTTAATGCCATAGCTTGATGGTGTTAAGTGCTTTATACTGGGAAGCTGATACTGAGATTTGGAGTGAACTTGTGGAGAAAAGAGAAGATGAAATGATTGTTGTTTGATTATTCAATGGTTTACCTGAATTACTAGATGCAAGTTCGGGATTTCTAACAAATATAGGTCCATTTACATTTAGAGGAGGGTAATGCGAGAAACTTGGCCATGTTATCTGATTCTACTTTCTATCTGATCCAAATATTTTGGATAGTGTCAGCTTGTTCCGATTGTTCTCAAATAGTTTTAGTGCGTTGAGAGCAGGGATCTGTTAATGCACAGCAGAAACTTTGAGCTGACTTAATTATCAGCCAGTTCTTTCTGACTGCACGGCGTAGATTTTCCAGAGATGATCAGAACGGGTGCATAAACTACGTGGACAATGTTGATGAAGTGAACGGTGATCTGATGTCTCTGCTAGGAGTTTGCTGGCAGAAGCTTATGCATCAAATATTTGTTAATTTTCACAAAATTAAACATCAAGCAGAGATGTTTTTAAACGGAAAGCCGAAGCCAGCTTACAGGTCTAAGGTCATGCAAGTTTGATTTTATTTCTGAAGCTTATTAACGCTTTAGTTTGCTAAGAAGAAGAAGGGATTTCAGGTCCAAAGAGCAGGCGGCTCAGTTAAGTTTGTTAATTATCAATAAGGTTTGAAGGATTTGTGTAGTTTTAGAAATAATTTCCTGCTAACTGGAATGCTTTCTCACTATTTGTTCATCAATTTTTATCATTAAAATTAAAAACGTTTTCCGCAAGTAGTTTCTTGATGATTCAAGAAGTCTGCTACCATAAGTTCTTGCTTTTACACGAGAGTTTCGATGATAAGCCCGATGATATATATATACATTGAATATATCATATATTTTTAATATAAAATTTAAAATATTTAAAGTAAGTAATTAATAAAAATATTTAAAATATAAAATATAAGGATTTAAAAACAAATATTATAATTTTATTTTAAGTTTTTATTTAGAATGTGATGGATGGTCTTACTTAACTTTAATAATAATAATATTAAAAAAATATTTAATAACGTAAATTATTAATATGAATTATTAATTTTTTTTAATATTTAATATTTTCTTTCTATTAGGAGTGTAATTTAAATGTTATCAAAACTTGGGTAGGAGGAAAACAACATCGAGAATCAGAATATAAGTAGATCAAAGCTTATTGAATGGTAAGCAAAATACAATAACAACATCATAAAAATTCTTTGTAAAGATTTGAAAAGATTCCGGTCGGTACTTTAGCTACCTTCTTAATTAAGTTTCCGAGAGGCCGGTAATCACCAAAAATATCCTTTGGGAGACGTACATACAATAACATGTGGGGTGAGTTTTGTCATTTGCAACTACTTCCGAAGCAAGCAGGTAGTGGACTAGTTAGTCAAACTTTCAACCCAGGGCCCTCCACCCTTATTTTGTCGTTGTTATTATCAAAGATAACTGCCCACTACCGCTGGTTCTTTTGTTTTGTCCACTTCTGCTATGGAACCTCACAGCTCTCACGTTCTTGCGTTTGTACGGACAGCTTTATTTTCCTTTTCTCCATTTTTATTTTCCGAAGGAATTAGAGACATTGATTTAGCTGCGCTGATTGAATTTAAATTTTTGATATTTATTAATATAATTACTGAATAGGTCAGTGAGCATGTCGATGTCAGCAAACACAGGTCAGCAATAGGAGTAGCTTCATTGAAAGCTTCCGCGAAGGCGGGACCGACGCGTTTTCCTTTCCAAGAAAGAGAAAGAGCTATTCTTTTCTACAACTTGACCAGCCATTGACGATCAAGAAGAAGGACTCTTCACCTCACTTCAGTTCACTTTGCACTCTCTTAATTTCTTCTTCAGTTTCTGTCTTCTGGGTTTTCTCTCATTTCTCCGGCGAGTCACTCTCTTTCTCTTTGTTGAACAAGTGTACGAAACTGAACTGTTCTGATTAATATGACTCGGTCTGTTTTGATTAGTTCGAGACTATCTGCTGTTTCTGATGTTGTAGTTCTGTGGCAGATGGTTAAAAGCTTGTCTTTTTCTTTTGATTTGTGAAATTTGGTTCTCTCTAGCAATTATACTGCAACGGCATGCCATATTATTTTCTTTCATTTTTCTTTGTTATTGTTTGTTTGTTTATTTGTCACTTTAATTCAGTTTGGCCTGTTTAATCAAGTTGCTGTCTTTGTATTTATTAGTTTTTGTCTGTTTGTTTTTGAGTGAAATTAAGATGTTTATGATTGTTATGCATATTTTAAGTGGGCAAGGTAGTGGTAAAATTTATTGTTTCCCTTGAAACGTGGGTTTTTCTTTCCACAGAAGAGTGTGTTTGCATGGATGTTTGCTTCGAGACTCTTTGTTTACTTATTTTTTATTTCTCTCTCTCTTCGGTTTCTAAACATTATGGCAAATGTGGATCCTTTTACTTGAAAGACTGACGTGTGGTAGCATGCAGGAGAGCAGAATTGCTTGGTTTATGGGGAAGACAATTCACTTGTATGGATTCCCATGTAGTGTGACTGCGGAAGCAGTCAAGGAATTTCTTGAGTTATATACAGGCACAGCAACGGTTTATGCTCTTAAGATTAGAATTGCGAGAACGGGGGTTCCCAGAGCATATGCTATTGTCCAATTCACAACTAATGGAAGTGCTGAAATTATCATCTCCTTGGCTAGTCGAAAACTATGGTACGGGCGTTCATATCTCAAGGCACGTCGAATGGACCTTGATATTGTGCCAAGGCCACGAACCTATATGCATGGCATGGAACACATAAAGATGCATTTTGGCTGTCAGATCTCAAACGAAAAGTTTATTGTTCTCTGGGAAAAGGTGAATGTTACTGTGAATTTTGGTTTTGGAATGCGAAGATTGAACTTCTTACTGTCTCATCAACAAGTGGAATATAGGCTTCAGCTTGACTACGAGAACATTTGGCAGATCGAGCTGCACCGTCCTCGTGGTCGAACAGCGAAGTATCTTCTGATTCAGGTTGGTTTACCAATTTTTATCAGGATTGGAAGTCTGTTGTTATCTTCTCTTAGTGCAGTGAAATAGAATTTCAGTTCTTGTATTGTATGTATGAAAATTTTGCATGTTCGATTCTGTGAATGTGGACTTTTTATTGTTTTTCCCGTTTACCAGAAAAGAAGGGCACTGATGCTTTATGAGTGTGCTTCCCATTCTCTCTGATTTTTGAGAAAAACACCTGTCTGCAATAAATATTCCTTTTCAAAATATGGGGCTTTTATTGGAGATGGACTAGATTTCTGATACCCGCTTTATGAAATATGTTATCTGCATTTCAAACGCAACTGGAAGTTTGAGGAAATTTATGGACAGCATAGCCCAGCTATCTACATTTTTTGAGTTGGAAGTAACACGTCATTCTTGAATTAAGTACTTTTCTGATACAAATTGTTAGTTTACTAACTATGCATAATTCATTTTGGCTTTCTTTTGATCTTTAGTTATTTGGCTCTCCTCGGATCTTCGAGAAAGATGTACGCTGTTCAGATATTGTGTATGAAGATCCTTTATTGAACTTCTTTAAGGATGTCCCTGATGATCAGTGGGTCAGGACTACAGATTTTACGCCATCAAACTGTATTGGGCAGTCTTCTGGATTATGTTTAGAGCTTCCACACAGCCCTGAACTTCCAGATTTTGGGGAACATTTTGCTTATTACAAAGAAAGTGAGGGGAATTTCGTTTTGGAAATGGGTTCTGCATATTCTTGCAATCTGAATCTGGTCCCTATCATTGGTCCTCCCGCTGGATTTCACTTGCCGTATGAGATCTTGTTCAAGATTAATTTGTTGGTTCAAAATGGGTGTATTGCAGGGCCAACACTTGATTCTAACTTCTATCGTTTGGTTGATCCACGCAGAATAAGCATGACTCACATAGAACATGCTTTAGACAAACTTTATCACTTAAAAGAATGTTGCTACGAACCTTCGAAGTGGCTCCTTGAACAGTATAAAAAATACCTCACAACTGGTAATATGCCAAGATCGCCCAGCATATCTTTGGATGATGGTTTGGTGTATGTACACCGAGTTCAAGTAACACCTTGTAAAGTTTATTTTGCTGGCCCCGAGGTTAATGTATCAAATCGAGTGCTACGCCACTTCAGGGAAGATATTGACAATTTTCTTCGCATTTCTTTTATTGATGAGGATTTGGATAAAATTCACTCTACAGATTTATCTCCACGTGGATCTTCTGCAACCGAGATTAGGAGAACTGAAGTTTATGCGAGGATTCTTTCCATTCTAAAAAATGGCATAGTAATTGGTGATAAGAAGTTTGAATTTCTTGCCTTCTCATCAAGTCAGTTGCGCGAAAGTTCTGCTTGGATGTTTGCTTCAAGAGATGGGCTCACTGCTGCAGATATTAGGGAGTGGATGGGCAATTTTCGCCAGATAAGGAATGTGGCAAAATATGCTGCTAGATTGGGTCAATCCTTCAGTTCCTCAACGGAAACTCTTAGTGTTGGCAAGGATGAAATTGAGATCATTCCTGATGTACAGGTTGTAAGGGGCAACACTGCATATGTATTTTCTGATGGTATCGGGAAAATTTCTGCTGAATTTGCAAAGAAAGTGGCCAAAAAATGTAGCCTCAAATGGTCTCCATCTGCCTTTCAGATTCGATATGGTGGATACAAAGGAGTGGTGGCCATTGATCCCACTTCATCCAGAAAATTATCATTGAGAGAGAGTATGCATAAATATGATTCCGAACTCATGAAACTGGATGTTTTGGCTTGGAGTAAATATCAGCCTTGTTTTCTGAATCGTCAGTTGATTACACTTTTATCTACCCTCGGAGTGCAGGATAATGTTTTTGAGAAGAAACAAAGAGAAGCCGTGGATCAACTGGATGGTATCTTAACAGATCCGTTAAGAGCACAGGAGGCTCTGGAGTTGATGTCCCCAGGAGAAAATACAAACATTCTCAAGGAAATGCTCATGTGTGGTTATAAGCCAGATACTGAACCATTCCTTTCAATGATGCTCCAAACATTTCGGGCTTCGAAATTGCTGGAATTGCGGACTAAAACAAGGATATTTGTTCCAAATGCAAGATCTATGATGGGATGCCTAGATGAAACCAGAACCTTGAATTATGGCCAGGTTTTTGTGCAATTTTCTGGTGCTGCATATCGGCATTTGTCCGATGAATCTGCCATATTTAGTAGCAGTGGATCACAGCGGCACTTTCTAGTTGAGGGCAGGGTGGTTGTTGCGAAGAACCCTTGCTTGCACCCAGGCGATATACGTGTTTTAAGAGCTGTGAATGTGCCTGCTTTGTACCATATGGTGGATTGTGTTGTGTTTCCTCAGAACGGGAATGAGGTACATCCTTACAATGTTGGTACATGGATTATTGTGCTATGCATTAGATTCTATTTCACAGGAACATACAAGCCTAAGCATATGTTTTGTCTCTCCTGTAAATAACTTTACTAGAATTCCACTTCCATTTCATCATTGAGGCTGCAGGATTATAGTCAGCCATCTATTGTTCCTCTGGCTGTGTTACACAAACACTTTAGAATGTATTAAGTAGGCTTGTAAAGCATGACAGAAAATTGGCAAGGACACGTACGAGTTATAATGGTATTACTCTATCACATGAGTGAAGTTCACATCTGACATAATATTGTAAATGATACATGAAGTAGAGATGAAAAATTGGGTGCTTTAATCAGTTAGGTGTACTTGTCTCCTAACATTTGGCAATTAAGCAATTTTTGATACACTGGACAAATATTTGCATCTCTGTCTTCTCCTTTTTTCTTGTATTTTTCATTTCTAGATAGTACGAATATATAGTGTTGAGTCCTTCTAGTTTAGCCCAAGGAACTTCAATGCATTGATCAAATATGCATTTCATTGGGGTCAATATGATTTTCATCATTGATCCCGTATAAGCTTGAAATTTCATGTTCTTTTTGTTTTTGGTCTATAATAGAATTATGGACCCAAAATAATCAATCTGCTAAAACATGTTGCTTCATGCTGTCTTTCAAAATTGAATTATAATGCTAGACCTCATCCAAATGAATGTTCGGGAAGTGATTTGGACGGAGATATCTACTTTGTCTGTTGGGACCCTGAATTGATTCCACCACAGCAAGATGCACCCATGGATTATACCCCAGCTCAAACTATGCAGTTAGATCATGATGTT
Source organism: Xylocarpus granatum (assembly GCA_019650275.1). Taxonomy (NCBI): domain Eukaryota; kingdom Viridiplantae; phylum Streptophyta; class Magnoliopsida; order Sapindales; family Meliaceae; genus Xylocarpus; species Xylocarpus granatum. Next base: position 68,451 of record BNST01002167.1, read on the forward strand.
ACTATCGAGGTATTACTCTTTTAGACATTGTAGTTTTGCAGCCTTCATTTGTAACAAAATTCATGATCATTAACCTTTAAATGCTAGAGTTGTTTACCTGAAAACTCAATGCTTCGTACAAAATTTGGGATATATTACATGTGGAAATCCTTGAAATCCAGGACTTCCTCAATGTTTTTTTTTCACGTACACGAGCACAAGAAGACAAGATATATTGCTTCAGCTATTTACTTGTGCCATGTTAAATTCTTTGGTGCAGGAAGTTGAGGAGTATTTCACCAACTACATAGTGAATGACAGTTTGGGAATAATTTCAAATGCTCACACTGTATTTGCAGATAGTGAGCCTCTCAAGGCAAGAAGCAAGCCATGCTTAGAACTAGCCAAGAAATTTTCAATTGCTGTTGACTTTCCAAAAACTGGTGTACCTGCTGAAATACCAGCTCATTTATATGTCAAAGAGTATCCAGATTTCATGGAAAAGCCTGACAAGCCCACTTACGAGTCACGCAATGTAATAGGAAAGCTTTTCCGAGAGGTGAAGGAAATTGCTCCAAACACAAGTTGTATTAAGTCATTCACTCGTGAGGTTGCAATGAAATCTTATGACCCTGACATGGAAGTTGACGGCTTCGAGGATCACATTGATGATGCTTTCTACCACAAGAGCAATTATGACTACAGACTGGGAAATCTAATGGACTATTATGGCATCAAAACAGAAGGTGAAATACTCAGTGGCGGTATAATGAAAATGTCGAAATCTTTCACCAAGAGAAGAGATGCAGAAGCGATTGGAATGGCGATAAGGTCCTTGAGAAAAGAAGCTAGAACCTGGTTCAAAGAGCAGGGAAGCAGTTCAGATTCTGTAGATGATGTATATGCAAAAGCATCGGCATGGTATTACGTCACATATCATCCTACTTACTGGGGTTGCTACAATGAAGGTATGAATCGTGATCATTTTCTTAGCTTCCCGTGGTGTGTTTATGACAAGCTGATCGAAATCAAGAGGGACAAAACAAGTATTAGAAATGCTCTAAATCTGTCGTCTCTAGAGCAACAGTTCGGTCAGGGATTGCATTGGTACTGAGAAATTATATATGCTTGTGTTGTTAATAGCTACGTAACTCTGTAAAAAGTCTTGCAGAAAACTCCTTTTGATAATTGCTTGTTTATGTATTAAGGGGAACAATGTGTTATAACTGGTGCTGTTTAATGTATTATCATATGTAAAGTCTCTGGGGTTTTACTTTTATACAGCTCAAATTTTAGGCCTCTATAGCCTACTCCCAAGCGTTGTTATTATTTGCTGTCAAAAAGAGTCAAATTTTTTTTTGGGTCAAAAGAAATTAGTTCAATAATTATTTTTTCATTATAAATTTTGTCAAAAATGGGAATAATACTTAAGACTTGATTATTAAAAAAATACTCCTAAAATTTGGATTATATGGACCTATTCAATTCAATGTTATAACTATGTAAGAATTTTGTTTAATGTTTCATCATTCCATGTGATTCACAAAATTAACAACTTTGTGTGGTGAACTATGTAAGAATGATTCATCACTCAAAGTGCTTGTTTCTCAATTCTCCCTCTCCAAAAGAATTTTCAATCAAAGAGTGGGAGAATTGAGAAATGGGCACTTGCCTCCTCTACTTTGCTGCTTGTTTAACATACTAAGCATAATTACTCTTGTATACAAGAATTAGAGTAAAAAAAATTAGCAACGAAAATTGACATAATATATTATGTAAACTAAAATTTTAACTTTGAATTCTAAAGCAGATATTTAAAAAATTTATTTATACTTTTGAATATCTTTCGACCGTATTTATTTGAGTATTATAAATAAATATTTACTCATGTATTTGTTTATATTTTAATTAATCATGAATTATGTAGTATTAATTAATCAAAACAATTTTGATTTATATTCTTGTTTTTAGAGATGAAAGTAAATAAAAATAAAAATATAATTTTATTATCATTTATAAGTAAAATTTTATATGTTATATGTTTATATTTCGTCTTTTACATGTTTTATCTCGAATAAATTATTTTTATTATAACATATTTATATTTAAATTTGAGTACATTTTGTATTTAAGAGATACTTTTTATTAAATTTTACAATATATACATTTATATGTGTTTTTTTTTAAATATCAAGATATATATGAAAATATTTATGAGTACTATTCTTAATGACAAGGTTGTTCATGTGTTGTTTGACACAAGAACGAAGCACAACTTCATTTTTGAAGTTGAGGCCAAGCTCCTAGGCCTTAAGATGACCAAGGAAAGAGGCACCATCTAGGTGGTCAACTCATTCACTAAACTGGTTGTCGGCATAGCTAGAATTGTCCCGACTAGCATCGACATTTGGTAAGGGAGGTTAGACTTCTCCATCACACCTATAAGTGATTTCCAAGTTATCTTTGGCATGAAATTCTTCGATGGGTGCCAAGCATGCATGGTTCTGACGGAGTACCATCTATGAATGATTGCCAAGTTATTAGGCACAGTTTGTATAGCACTTCCAATGGAATTGAAATCACCAGTGCCATCAAGAGCTAACTGTTATATTTGCTCTCCGACAATGAACATCACTAATGACAAGCAAAATCCATGTAGTTTCAATGTAATTTATCCTTTTACCATTTATTTAGTTCATCTTGAGCCAAATCAAAATCAATGATTTTGGTTTGGTTTTAAATCAGCTCAAACTGAATTGAAGCATACCCACCCTTAATTGTTGTGCTTTAATGGAAAAAAACATCAGGAAAAATCAGCTTTAAACTCCATGCAGTGAAAGGGCTTTGCTAATTCAAATAGGTGTAAACAGAGTGCTGTTTTTAGTACCGTTCTTTTCTATAAACTCGTTGGATCAGTTTATTTTCCGAAATGGGCCCTGCGAGGCTCATTTTTGGGCTGGCTAAAACTGGATTAATTAGAATCAAAGCCCACGAATAAAAACCCTAGCTACAGCTGAAACTAGGGTTTTCTGCATCTCGTACTATAAAAAGGCTATCCGGCCTTCTCCTGACCCTCAGATGTGAGCGTCGAGGGCATCGTATTTGCCCGCTCTGTTGACGAATTCAGGTACGGTACTTGAAATTCTACATCTTTCATTTGCTGTTATTGACTGGTGATTTCAGTTGTTAGCAGCAACAAAAGCTGGAAGCATGTATGTGATTGTGGGTTTTAATAAATAAAAATACAGATTTGGTAATAGATTGATTTTTTTTGCGTTTGTAATGTCTCTAAGGATGTTTAATTACAATAACTTTCGTTCTACTGAGAAAATATCTATGCGGAATGTTTATGGAGACCTGAACTGAAGAGACATTTGTTGGGTTTTACTTCATTTTCATTTCTGTATACTGTAGTATGTGAAGCAGAGTGTCTTTGCTCATGTTATTTTATTTATATTATTTTATGTTATTGAGCTTCTTAGATTTCTCTTTTAATTGTTTTTTTTTATTGAACCAGACAGATTATTGATCTGGGTCATCTTCGGTTTTTCCTTGTAGGTGCTTGTGGTTATATTCCTAAATTTTCTGTTTTATGTACTATGTGATGTGGTGAAACTAGTGTTGTATTGGGTCTGCTGCCTCTGAGGATGATCAGAAAATACTTTCGTTCTTCTGAGATAATACGTGCGGAAAAATTTTGGAGACCTGAACTGAAGAGGCATGAGTTTTATCTATCAATGCTGTTTTGTGTAATTGTCGAAAGTTTTGAACTAAATACTCTTAGAGCTTATTCTGTGTTATTTATTTCCTAATGTGGTAGCTGGAAGTGGACCCGGAATGTTAGTTTTTAACATCACTCCATTTTTTAAAAAATAAAGTGCAAGTGCTTTTAACTGTCATTTCATTTGTTTTTATTAGGCATTGGGGATATTCTCTTTATGATGTTTAAATCAAAACTTTATTCCTGTTGACCTTAACAATGCTGAAAATATTTGGAGACCTGAGCTGAAAAGTTTTTTAAGATCTATTGTGTCATACAATGTTAGCTGCAACTAGCCTTGATTTTCAATCTCTTGTATGCCATTACTGTTGTTATCATTATTTTTCCTTGAAATTGTTTAGATTACTGTTACAAGAAAAATTTACAGTCATTGCTTTGACTTTTTTTTCTGTTTTACTTTTTCTGGTGTATTTAGTTTACATTTGTAATTGCAATGGTGAACACAATGTAGCCATATAAGATTCCTCTACCATTTATTCATTTCTTATGTTATGTTATCCAATGTCAAAAGACAAATTCTACAACTTCTGACTTTTATAACCTATTTTGGGTTCAAAGTAAACTTGAATGAGCAAGTTTAATATGTGGAATGTGTTAATTTTATAAAATTAGTTTGTAATTTCAGTTAGTGTATTGAACCTACGCAATAATCTTAGTATGCAGTGGTATGGTTTGTGATGTTGATTGTTTCCATGTTATTTAATGTTCGTACTCAGAACTGTTTATAACTTACCATTTTATTGGGGGACTTTTTTTTTGTTTCTAAAGTGATTTTTTGTTCTGTGTGTTTCGTTGTTGGGTCTTAATCTAGCTCTCACCTGAAGAAAAATTCTCAAACATGAGGTACCAAATTCTTACCCTTTTCCCTTACAATTTAGGGTAATATTTGTCTAATTCATTGTTATTTTATTGCTGATCTTCTCACTTGGTTTTTGTCTGTTTTCTGCTCTTCTCAATATGCAGTCGGCCGATGGAAGAAGATGTAAGTTATTTTTGCAGTTTGAGTGCTTGCCCTGATATCTTGTTAATTACAGATATATTAAAATGTTTATTCAATTGTTTCATGCAGAATGTCAAGAATGAGGAAGAAGAATTCAGCACTGGACCACTATCTGTTTTGATGATGAGTGTTAAAAACAACACCCAGGTAATGTTCTTTTGCTTGCTTTATAATTTCCAGTGATTATCTAATAGGAAAAATTTCCTCTTTTAGATGGTATGTGTTTTACCTTGCTGGGCAGGTGCTCATTAACTGTCGGAACAACAGAAAGCTCCTTGGTCGTGTAAGAGCTTTTGATCGGCACTGCAACATGGTTCTTGAAAATGTGAGAGAGATGTGGACTGAGGTTGGTTTTCAATGAGGTGATTCATACTATTCATGATTCAATAATTTTCTTCAATTAAATAATATTTGATTCTTTTGGTGCAGGTACCTAAGACTGGAAAAGGCAAGAAAAAGGCCCTTCCTGTTAACAAGGATAGGTTCATCAGTAAGATGTTCCTGCGAGGAGATTCAGTTATCCTTGTTCTCAGGAATCCTAAGTGAGGTAGATCTATTTTGACAACATCAACAATTTCAGTGAAGATGAGAATGGGAGTGTTTGTGATGTTTGTATCTGCCGTTAAATGATGCACTAACTCTGAATTTGTCTGAAGGCACTGGTCATGTCATTTGCACTCTGATATGTGATGCCTAGATATATAGATTTATGGGAGTATTTGTGTCTTCACTCTAGGGTGACTACACTGAGCGTTTGTATGTGTTGTAAATTCAGTGGATTATTTGATAACTTGGATAACAGAAGGCGTAGCCGTGTAGTTGTTTTACCCAATTTACACTTTCAGATTAAGTTTTGTCTGTTTAATATTGGTCTTTTTGTTCCTCACGACCTGCCACTTCACGGAGCAAGGTCATTTCAATTTCGTGAAATTTATATAGGTAACTTATTTGCTCCATTGGTCTGATGATTACTGAGGCTGAGGCTGCTACGTTTATACGATCTGCATCCCAAAGTTAGTAACTAGTGATGAGCAGAAAATCTTCACCATCTATCAGTGTCTCGAATTTGATAATGTCATTATAAATAACTTGTTTGATAAAGCACTAGTGTACTGTATTTCTAGCATTAAATTGTCAAATTTAAGACATAGCATCGGTCTGAAAACAAATTCTCTCTCTTATTTTTGCGTATATATACAGTATATATATATATATATTGAAAATATAGTTTGTAGATAATAAAATGTTTTAACATAATTCGTATATTTCAAATCAATGGTTACGATTGGTATTGATTGGTATTGAATAACGCCATGATGATAATAATGGTATAAAAAATAGATTTAATTGTAATTTATAATTTTAATTAATATTACTAGGACCGCAAGAGACGCAGAAACATCACCAGCATGCCTCATAAGAATCAAACAAATATGGGAATATCGGCCAGTCCCCCGCAAGCGATTGAGTTGCAGGAATATGCGATTTTTATTTATAGATGCACATGTCCCGTGTATGCTTTATAGTTTGGAACATTTTCTAATGAGATTGACGAATTTCCTCGTGTGTTTTTTATTTTGCAGCATGAAGTTCAAGAATCTTATGAGTGAAATTTCCAAATCTCCAACGTTATGGTACAGGTATTAAATGAATGAGGGCTGCTTCCTAGCTATCAAAGCTTTCATATCAAATACTCTCCCTGGAAAGAATGAAAAGAAGGAACATAGTCCCGTTTCCGGTGCCTGCGAAGATTAGCTTATCTTAGCTCTTAGGGACAAACAAATGAGGAGGGGCAAATCATAACCCCCTTTAATGATTGATGTACAAAAGGGGCAGAAAATTCTAAAATTTTGTTTGAAACAGCTTATAGAAAACAATCTCATGATGATTTGTGTTCGTGTATAGGGTCCAAGTCCACGGCCTTTCGTTGGGTGATCTCATCGGTCAAATTGTGATATTTTCGATCTAGTTTTTGACCCTGCTGTGTTGGTTCTTTTGCATGATTAGGGTAGAAATACTGCATTTGAGGAGGAAGATACCGAAGAACTGCCTGCAAAATATGCTATTTTAACATAAAATGTTGTGGAATCTAATTTTATATTTTTTTCAATGGAAAATGATTTATGTCAAAACGTATGTTTAAGCTCTCTTTTTATCAGTTTCCTTTTTCAGGGAAAGGGGATTATTACGGCCGTTTCCAATCCTTGTGCCAATGGTCAAGGCTAGTCAAATTTTTTTGCCTTTTGTCACAGCCAAATACATGGCCATATGCATCGTCAGAAACAGACCCAAAAAATATGTTTAATTTTTGTTTTTGTACAGAAAGAAGGAAGAAAGGTCTATCCAAATCGTGTATGGGTAGAAATTTTATTATTTAGATCTTATTAGTCAATGTCAGCCCCCCTTGAATGATTAGGCTTTCAGGTGAACATGAATCTGCAATCCCGATTCCTGCATTTTTCGAAATTGTTCTTCTTCTGCGGGAGTTTAACTTTCAATTATGATGTAATCGTGATAAGGTCTAATAAATTGTTTCGCTTGATCACTGATATAATTAATTGATAGTTTTAAAAATTAATAAAAAATATTTTTATAAATTTTTTTTATAAAAAATAAATATTTTTTAATATAAAATTTAAAATTAAAATTTTAACATTTTTATGTATATTTTTCATATCATCAACTACTCTGACGTATTCAAATAAAAAAAATTAAATAATATGTATTACTTAAATATCTTTATATAACTCAAAATTATTTATATTTAATCACACAAAAATATAATAAAATATTTTTTAACGGATAAATCTCCAATATGCTTTTAATTATTATCTTTAATTTTATTAAAATTTAAAAAGTAGGAATAAGTTAATACTCAATAAGTATTTACATGCAATAAAAATTTTAAAATAAAATAAAATAAATTTAATTTAAATTTAAGAAAATTTTTAAGAATAATATCTAAAAAATATTTATTTTAACAATTAAATTTTTAAATATAATAAATATCATTTTATTACAAATTATTTCATAAAATAATCATGTGTATACTATAAAACTAAGTATTATTTATTCTTAAAGACGAGCACTACCCTATTGATAGTTAACGCACTTTAGAGATATCATTTTCATGGGCCATCGCTACACAAAATTTCCTATTTTCGAACTTTCATCCTCGACAAAAGTCATGTTCAAAATCATTAGTGCATATCAATTAAGGTCATACCAATTCTATATACAACAATTTTTAAATGAAAATAGTAACATTTGATATTGTCCAATAAAATTACAAAAATTAACTTTAAATAAATATTTCAAAACAAATTTAATTTTAATCACAACATATAAATATATTGAAAAATTGATATACTCATACTTAAATCTTTAATAAATTAAACACGTCACTTTTTTCGTTTTATAAAATTAAAATCATTACAATTATAAAATTTATCATAATATAACAAATAAGTCCCTAAAAATAATTAATCATAATATTCACTTGTAATATCCAATAGATTTTAATATATAAATATTTCTGATTACCATCAAATTTATTAATCTATTTAAAAATTTATTTTAAATAATTTATAATAAAATAAAAATTTTATCAATTACTTGACGAATAAACTATAACAATAATTAATTTAATAAGAAGTTTATTTAGAAAAAAAAACTATACTATTAACAAAATTGTAATCATGGAATAGGACTAATTTATACTTATAATTAATAACTAAAACTGATAATACAATAATAATAATAATAATAACTAAAATTAATATCTATAACGAACTAAATTAAAAATTTTATAATACCTCGCTTGCACTTAGACCACAAGCAAATTTTTTGCTCAACCTCTCTTTATTTTCTAACCTCAATGCAAACAAAACAAAGTTGAATAATACAATTTGACTTCATTAATACCTACAACATAAGTGCAATGGCCGACAATATAAAAAACAATATGGCCATTTGTCCTTTATTTAGCTTTTAAGTCATTTACCAAATGGTTAGACATACACAATTCTATGAGCTACACGATTTCACAATTCTATGAGCTCCACTCATGCCGCCTAATCAATCCAATCATTCATACAATTTTTTCAACTCATACGGGCTCCACATACTTGAAAATCCTTCATGCAATAATCGTACAATGACAATAAAATAATGATAATAAATCACAACAAGCCATTACTATAAAATATATAAAATAAGAAAAAAGATTTCAATTTTTGAAACAATTAATATAATAATACTACAATACATGCAATGACATTATTGATGCCTCAAGATGTTGGAAAATAATGTAGAATTCTTGCAATTTGATCCTATGTTAAACCACTAGTGCAACAACTAAATATGAATAAAATGCATACGTTTAATCAGGGTATGAATCATAGATCTTATTTGCATCTGTTAAGCATCTTTTTGTTGAAATCCAAAAAGTGACCTTGAGCAATTAGCATACTTAGATATGTTTTACTATCGAAGATGAAGATTGCAATCATGTAGTGAAAATTCACAGCTTTCCATCAAGCTAAAGAACTCTCTCTTTGCCCATCGCTCATGGACTTCACCTTGTTCAGTTGACTTCCGTTTGCAATTTCCCCCCAAATCTAGTGTTAGGGCATCCGCAATTAGCAAAGAAAGCAACTTGTTAACTTATCTTCTCTCTCTACATGTATATGATGTAAGGCAGGGATTGCCATAATTTTTTTTTCTTCCATACTGTGTTCCCCCGTGTCATCAATGCAGATTCGCTATGAATCTAGCGACTGAAATAACACGATTTGACTTGGTCTCGGCTGGTTTTAAGCCTCACAAAAAATTCAGCTTCTTCAAGTAAATAAAATATGGAATAGGGACAAAATATATATATATATATATATATTATTTTGTTTGTAATCTGAGTGAAAAACAAAAATTATATGTTATTTAAATGGTATGATACCTTTTTAGATTAAACAGATAGTTATAAAATGATAATCTATAAAAATGAAGGAAACCTAATTACACTGCGTATCTCCGATCAATCAATCAAATTTGGACCAAAAACAATACTGTTTTGTCTTGTCTAGTCTGGTATATTATTCATTTCGTATGTGATCTATTCCAACCCTGATGAGGACGGCAAAAATAATTGTTGTCCTAGCTAAGTTATTAGTTGATCCCCACCTTGAGAAACATCTTTAAATAATTAATTGAACAATTACAAGCAAGCAAGCAAGCATGCATGCATCTGTCTTCCACAAACCCATTATTTATTTTATTGACTAAATTTGAGATTGCAATGCAACTAAAAGCATAAAAAGAGAAGGTAGTGACTCAATTTCAAAAGCAAATTTAAACAAACAAGCGTTTGTAGGTAAAAATAACATAAATGTGCTCTGCGTTTTATGTTTTTTCTGTATAGAACGATGACTTACCCGTTGAGCACCGCACTGCCTCATCTAACCATTTCTATTCTTGTTTTAGTACATGACATTATTGCTAAGTCGCCCCACAATCCCACTTGATAAAGTGGGGAACAAAAGAATGAATTATGGGAAGAACAATTTTTTTTAATCAAAATTAGGTTTTTATTATAAGTATGGTGAGAATAGAATAGAATAGAAATGTACAAATTGCAGCCTCGAGCCTCGTGTCTGAGTCAACCAAACAATGTATGAATTTTCCCCCAAAACTCTTTTCAAGCAATAACAAGAAATTCGATCTAAAATTTTATTTAAAATTTAATATTATATTATGTGTGTTAGCAAAAAAAGGAAAAAAAAATAATATCGTTATGCATTTCATATTAAACAAAGAATATTAGGGCAGTACGGACATACATTTTATATTCGTTGTATTTAATTACCACTTGTAATAAGCTTTAAATTAATGTTGCACCCTCTAGATGTAATAGAAGATATCCAAGTCTTTAATATCGAATTTGGGTGGATTCTAAGTTTAACATTTTTAACGAGTGATCATCTACAAAGCAAAAATTTTACATTAAATATTCAAATAAATATTAAATATATTTATTTTGTTTTATTCATTAATTCAGTCAAATCTTTCTATAGTCTCGTAATAACAATTTTCATATAATGACAAAAAAATTATCTTTTAAATTTAGGTTAATTTTTGATATTATTGGCCGATTTTTTTATTTATCTATTTTAATTCTATATTGTCAGACCTGCACTTTAAACAAAGCAAATAATAAATTTTATATTATAATAACTTATAATTTTTTTAGTTTTCATCTAATAGGGTTTTACCTCCACATAATAATAATAATTATGTGAATTGTTGGGCAACTTAACAAAAGATATTATATGTATTAATTTTTTAAAATTGCGCTTATCTCTTTTATTAATATTTATACATTGAATTTGACATATTCCATTAATTAGTTAATTACCGATGTCTTGTATTCTTTATGTTTATATTATTTGCACTAAAAATAATTAAGTTAAAATTATAATTTTATAATTATATTTTTATTGAATTATAATTTTTTTATAATAAAAAAATTATATCACCGAACCTCTCTCTTTTTCTTCCACTTTAATGGGATGCGTGTGCCTGCACAAGCAAGAAAAACAAATTAGCAAAGGCAATCGCCACTTATCGACACAGAAAGACAGGATCTTATGAGCAAAGCTTTTACAGGCCTCACGCTGCTTGTATTCTGAAGATTCTGAGATGAAAGCTACTTTTGGTTGGTATTTCTTACTGTACTATAGATAAAAATGCTGAATTAGATGTGTTCCAAAATTATGATCGCAAAGGCCAGTAGTATAATTTGCTTGATTTATTGTTCTTCTTTTAATTTTAGTTGGGTAGGTGGGACTGCTATATGTTATATTGTCTATCCCAACTTTTCCGATCCAACCCATTACTTGTCCAATTTTATTTTTCCTTTAGCCTCACCGTCAAAAACAAAAGTAAAAGAAAGTTTGGAACTTAAGTCTCTGTTGTGAATTTTTGTCAAAATTTCACAACCATTTTTTTAATGAATTTATTATTATATTTGGCACATCAGTTTAGTTTTCGAAATTAGTAATTCGAGTGTCTTTGAAAACTTTTTCTTTCTCTGTGGGTTCATTATAATAACTAAGATAGATGACATATAATATTCAGAATTGAAGCTCAATTCCATTCACATGGAACCAAAATGATTCACCATAATATGCAACAGAATATTCCGATGGAAGTTTACTGAATTTCCAGGAAAACTCTGAATATTCACTAATCAAAGTTGGACGCAAGAGAATATACAACATCAACCCCAAATGATGAAGATGAATAATTCTAGAGAAAGGATAATTAAATTTCTCAAATTTTTGTGAATTTCTTGATAGTCAACCAATTTTCCATTATGATCCAAACATGACCACGTGATAAAATTATAGGATAAAGAAGAAATAGTTATGATTAATCGAAGTCTTGGCAAATCAAATAGAACCACATATGCAAATGTTCCTATTAGAAACCAACCGCAATAATGAGCAGGAGTTGGTGGTCACCGTTAGAAACCTGGAAAAGAAGATTATTCCATCAAATTATAAAGTAGTGGTGAATTAGGGTTTCTTTCTTTCTTTCTTCTTTTCCTTTTTCTTTCATTACATTAACTACGGATAAAGACAAACCTTCATTGCTTCGATCGGTTCGGCGTGTCTTCTTCTTCTTTGAATTATTTTGTTTCTTTCTGTTTTGTATTATTGTTATTCTCAAGCACTCTCTTGGTTGTGCGTTTCTGTACGGGGTGTGTGCTTCCCACACGCCTCATTTGAGCTAAGCCAAGTTATATCTCAATCTCTGGGACTGTTCATTTTTCTGCCAACTGCTAATATTCTACTTATCCTTTCATTTTCATATCTCCTTTTCTTTTCTATAGAGTATTAATTCAATCAATGCCTAAATACCGTCACATCTTCGTAAGACTTGTGCCACACACACGCCTAATAATTAATTAAGCTTGGGTCAATCTTATCTGTAACTAGTAAACAATTTTCATTCTAATCTCACCTACGCTAAACTCGTTTAATTAATTTGTTATTAAATTACGCATACTTTATACTTGAACTTGCTCATTAATAAATTACAGCGTGATTTGACAAATTCGTCATAAGTAAGGTCGATTTGATGAGAAACTTTCAATTTTTTAAACTTTATAATCTGCTTAGAACAATACACCTTTTGCAATTATGTACTTAAAGACACCCATAATTACTATAAGCATGCATTATTTCCCTATATATACCCTTCAATTTCTCTTGACTCCTCAAGATCTCCCAAGAGAGAGTGAGAGTGAGATTTCAAAATTATTATCACTAAGAGATTCTTAAGAAATCAAAAATGGCAGCAAATGGTTCCACTGACCCAGAGAAGCAGAAACTGCTCTTAGAAGAGCATGAAGAGAAGCATTTCACGTCTAATGAAATTATCCGAGACATTATTATCGGTGTCTCGGACGGTCTTACTGTCCCTTTTGCCCTTGCCGCTGGTTTGTCCATCACCGAAGTGTCGTCGTCGATCATTCTCATCGCTGGCATCGCTGAAGTAGCCGCCGGAGCTATCTCTATGGGGCTTGGAGGGTAATTAATTAATTATTTATTTTACATGCTTAATTTGTTTGAACTACTGTTTTCTTAATTTGTCTTTGAGAGGTGCGAAAGCGAAAGGGGTTTCGTTATTTTCAGGTATTTGGCAGCAAAAAGTGAAGCTGATCATTACATTAGGGAACTAAAGAGAGAACAACAAGAGGTCATTAGTGTCCCTGACGCAGGTTTAATTCTGGTCAAAATCACATAAGCTTAAAATCTAAATTTCTACAAATTCAGAGATGACAATAGCAGTTAAAATAATGGGATTGTCTTATTTTCAATTGCAGAGGCTGCTGAATGTGCAAAAATTCTTGCGCAGTATGGAGCTGAGCCCCATGAATATAAAGGGGTGGTGAATGCTTTAAAGAGAAATCCAGAACATTGGGTTGATTTTATGATGAAGTAAAAGAGTTTTTATTATACTTTTACTGAAATCATTTCTACACGTCCTCATAATTTTGATGGTTACTGGTTTTAATTTTGTGAAGGTTTGAACTTGGATTGGAGAAACCAGATCCAATGAGAGCAGTTCAAAGTGCAGTAACAATTGCTGTATCATACATACTGGGTGGATTAGTACCGCTTTTTCCGTACATGGTGATTCCAATTGCAAGAGAAGCAATGGTTGCTTCAGTTGTATTAACAATTGTAGCATTACTAGTTTTCGGATTTGCCAAAGGTTACTTCACCGGTAATCAGCCCTTCAAAAGCGCCATGCAAACTGCCTGCATCGGAGTCATAGCTTCCGCTGCTGCTTACAGCATAGCTAAGCTTTTCAAGCTTGATTAATTTTCTTAACTACCTTAATTTTCAATTGGATTTTTAGCTTGTAAGCCCTTTTATGTATGCTTAGTGTTTGGGCAACGTAATATCAACCTATTTCCATATACTAATATCATATTTGCCATGAAATTAGCTCTCTTGTTGATGATTTTGTCCTCAAAATGTTAAGAGTTTAAATACAATTAAATACGAGGTTATTCAATTTTAATTTATCAAACACGATGTCGGATGGAATTTGACCTATGATTATTGCTAAACATCCATTTTATGAGTTCATTGAAATTCGCAATGAATTTATTTTGTGGATCAAGCTGTTTATTAAACAGACCGGCAATTATTTCTAATTTATATGCTTACTATGATTGTAATTTATAGCCAATCTCCTTTTTTCCTCGAAGACAGAATTAGGTTTAAAATCATCCCTTTCATTACGGAGTCACAGCCGGTTAAGGAAACTCCAGCACAGCCACCAACCTAAAAGCCATGTGACTCCGTCTACTATAGAGTCACAACCAGTTAAGAAAACTCCAGCATTGCTACCTACCCACAAATAAAGAATAAGTCAATACAAATGCAAGAATAGAAAATAGCATCACAAGTTGTCATAAAGTCGTTGTAAACTTATCATATTCTTTGTACTCAACCATTATACAAAGTACTTGTAATATATATCTCTTTTAAGGAGAATTCTTATAAAAATACAAGTGTATTTCCTTCTTTATTGTATCAGATATTCCTTTTAGCATATGTTAGCAAAAGTTAATCCATGTCTCTACAAACAATGGTAACACAAACCATGGGCAGTTACATCACCATATGCCTTACGTCGGACAACTACCTTGGAAAGACCAAATTCTTCTCTAAGTTGCATTATATGATTGTTCAGATTTGCGAACTAGTGTTGACAAAGCTCCTGCCACACATCTCTTTGTTTCTGGCTCTTCTCAGGATGCAACTCAAATCCTGATAGTGCTAAATGGTTTAAGCGTGATCTCTAGATGCATGGGTGGGTTATAGCCACCTTGTCTCCGAGTAGGAATGGCAACGGGGACAGACTGGGGATAGGAAGACGTACGCCTTTTTTCATCCCGTTTTGTATTTTAAATCTCATTCCTCAATAAATTTAATGGTTGAGAATAGAGAGTCTCTGGGGAATGGATTCCCCATCTCCATAAATTTTTTTATTTTATCTAATTTTTTAAATTAATTTTGTTAATATAATAATTTAATTAATTTTTAAAAAATTATGAACATATTATAATATTATTTTAAATAAAAATAATCATTATCAGAGACGTAAATAATATCTTTAAATTAAAATCAAAATAATTAGTCAATATTGTTCAATAATTAGCATCTATAACAAAATAATAAAATAACTAACGTTTCAAATTCTAATATCATATAACGCTATAATACTACTACTTTTTTCTTTATTAATTACTTGTCTTTTTTTAATTCCTTTTATTAAAAATATGTATTATTAATACTTTACTCTTACAATATCAAAGTGAAAAGATAATATTTTAACTGTATTTTTACAATATATATGGCATTAATTTTTTTTTGTAAGAGAACTTGAACTTGAATCTAAATCTAATGGTAGAAACAAATTCATAAAAGAAAACATAGTTCATTAATATTGAATAAAATAAAAATTAAATAAAATTTAATTAAACTTGTAATTAAGAATTTTATATCTTTAATTTCAACCCATAGCTAGTCTTGAGCACACATCTAAACTTCCAATGTCTTAAGATGTAATCAATTATAATGTGAACCTATAAATAAAGAAAAAGTAATCTAATTTCATTTTTTTTCTCCTAAATTAAAGAGAAAAAAAATCTCACTTAATATCAATATTTATATGAGTAGATAATAATTAGAAAAAATGTATAGTTCACATTGCTTACACCTACTACATGTAAACAAATAAAAAAAAATCAATAAATGTGTTATTATAATTTTTTGCAAACAAAACATAATTAAAAAGTACCAAATATAAAATAATTTAAATAAATAAAACTATAATATAAACTTACCCTTTAATTTTATGGCAATTTAAAAAAAGTCAATCAAATCTGAAAATTAACTTTTAATTTGGAATGCAATTTGTGGGAATGTAAGAAGGGGAAAAAAATGAAATGGAATCTTCTTTAGAGTTTAGAACACTTGGTTTAGGCCTGATTTTATGAAAATTTGGTTTGTGAAACTATAAACCAAAAGGATTTCAGAGGAATTTAATTTGAAAAAATTAAAAAGAATTAAGAAGGAGATGTCAAAAGAATGTTATTCTATAGTTTGATAGTCAAATTCACTTGAATTCTTCTCCGTAAGGGATAAGTTTACAGGGCTCCAAAAACATGGAAAAGTTTGCGATCCCTAGTCTAAGGTCCATGTATTATTTTTCCTAAGTTCAAGCAATTCTGATTGTTTCAAAAGAGTATAATATGCATGTGATAGGAAGTAAATGAATTTATAAATCCAAAATCAAATCAAATGGCTCTTTAGAAAGGTTAAAAGCTCATTTGGCAGTCAAAGCTTACAATCAAAAAATATCTATTACTCCTTGTGCTTTTTCCCAAAACTCGTAGTCTAAATTTACCCTAAATAGAGGGCATAACATTCTAGATGCTTTGATTATAAGATAACATAGATATGTCAAGTGCGTAAATAATTATGGAAAAATTATTTGATAAATGAGAGAATTATCTTTGGATGAGAAAATTATTTAATTTTAGGGATTACATTTAATATTCTCATTCTAGGCCATTGGATAAGATTCTAGGGTTTAATCTCAATCATTCATTGTAGGTATATTCCATGTGAATAAAGAATATCTTATATGGCTATAGCATCTATTTATTCGATGCAAAGCACTTTCTAAGCTTTTGATCTCTCTCTTTATTTTTTTATTGTGTTGTTTTTTAATTTCAAAGTGTGTGTGAAGACTAACTTACCACCAATTATTCGAAGTTATGCATCTAACATCACACAAAGAAATTAGTTTGTGAAAACAGACTAGAATGAAAACATGATGTAAAGAACAAAAAAAATAGATATTATGATATTTTCAATGGTTCGCAGATTCAGTGCAATTTGAACGTTAAAAAATTTTGGCTAATAGGACAATGATAGGTGTGCTAAGCATTTGATTTAACTAAATTGCCCTTGACTAATGGGAAAACCATTAGGACAAATGCAAGACAAGAAAGTGGAGAAAGGAGACTAGACTTGAAGACAGTTTTCATGTTCTTGATCTTTGTTTTAACTTTCCAGTTTAAATTTGATAATATTGCTTGTGAAGTATGTGTTCGCATCTATCCTATAAATCTGCCTGTTGCTGATTGGAAATTAAATAGAAATTTGAAAGAAACAATTTTTTAAATAATATCCATTTATCATAACTATTTTTTAGATAAATTATAATAATTTTGTGTACTGCTGTTCTCTATTTTACAGGAGATTAACACAAAAATTAAAGTATTAAAATACATTAATAATTTTTTTTTATCAATAATTACAAGGAATACATTAAGTACTTAATTTTAATATAAATCATAGAGTAACACCTACGTAAAATCGTACGAATGACATCTTTATTTTCAAAGGTAATAAGCCCATGAATATAAGTCATTTTCCCTATTGTTTACATACTTAAAACAAATAAAAAAATTAAAATAAATTATATATTTGTATATTATTATAATTGCATTTATTTTAAGAATTGAGAAACTCATCCAATTAATAAATGACAAATTATTATAGAGATATATCACTTAAATAGTATAGTATTATTGTTCAGTCATTATGGTTGAAATTTTACATTTTAATTTTAGAAACCAATTATTCAATTATGATAATGTATTAACTAGTTATTAATATTTTATATTAATTAATAATAAATCATAAAATATAGTATTAGTTGAAATATAAATTTTGAATCCTAACTTGATTACTAAAAAGTAATTTTTGATACGATTCATTAATCTAATATGAATACAATATGAAATTCGTAAGTTTTATTTAACAAAAATAACACAATTATTAAACATATGAAATGATATTATATAATTAAAAATTATATTAAATTCAAATTTAGAGTTTTTGATGTGTGAATTCATTTACAATACGATTAACTATTAAAATAATTATATTGTATTGACTAATTTATTATTTAATAAATCTGTTCTATAATTTTTATATTTTTAAAAACTTAATTATATTTATTCTTTTTATAGTTATATTTATAATAAAAGTAATTAATATTTAAGAAGATTCTACTATAAATATTATTAAAATAAAAATAAAAATATTAAATAAATAATATAATTATAACTCATTTATATCATTTAATAATCGTATTGAATTAAAATTTTTATTTTTATACAATTATTAAATAAATTGAGTCAAAATTATCCTCTTGTAACACAATATATATACAGCAGGACATGAGCATGCCAAGATTATTTGAATTACTACCCTATTTATTACCAACATTACTCATTTAGCATGAACGTTGAACATTAAAAGTGGTCGGTTGAGAACTCGTAAGTATACTAAATATCAACCAACAATACTGGAAAAAAACCACCCAAATAATAACAACAATAATGTCCAGTGCCATATTGGGCTAACAAACGAGAAAATAGAACAAGTCCGATAAGTGTTGGACTGGGATTAATGAGCTGGAGAGTTGGGTTTTCGATGACTTGGTTTGGTTTCGGTTTCACAGAGCTCCCTTAATTGGGAAAACATTTCATCAATGAATGATGCTGTCCTTTTTAGTGGTTCCTCCATTGCTTCTTTCAGCTTCTTCAGTGTAATGCAGTATGCTTCCTGCATTTCCAAAACACACACACAAAGAAATTGTCAAATTAGTAATTTTCTTTCTGAATTTGCTATGATAAAAGTTGGATGTTGCTATAGATAAATCATCTTTGCAATTCAAAACATAACACTTGTAACTCTTTTTGTTGCAAATTTTGCATTATAAATTGGCATTAAGTAGTGGTAAAAGTGATAGATAAGAGTTAAGAACTTAAGCTGTAATATGCAAGTTAGGACCAAATGAATGTCTCGATATATCATGCTGGTGTTAAAACTTTAAGCAGAGAACGAGAAAGGATCAAAATATCATACAAATAACGAAGTGCCATACCATGAAACGATCAAGTTCAGAAGAACTTGGAATGTTTGGTTGAACATCAGCTTGGTTTAAATTTGCGGCATCAATGATATCTGCTGTGCCGATCTCTCCAACTTCACCTAAACCCACCTGACATATTATCAATGCTTGTCAGAAATATCATACACTTATCTATTTCCTTTTAACCCAACTTTCAACCACAACTGTTAATTAATTTCATAGCCACCGAAAATGAAAACCTGAAATAAAAATAAACAAGATTCGGATCTTAAATTTTTTGTATTATCTGGAATCCATCGTTGAGGTTTTGTTGTTTACTCTGTGTATAATTTTCAGAGAAACGGCAGCAAAATCTGGTAAATTAACCAGTGAAAGTTTTTGTTTTTTAAATTTTGGTTTTTGAGTCAATAAAAGTTTTAGATCGTGACAAGACCGTTCTTGTTGGGACCTTTAACCTTTTTGTCTTCTGTCCGAACAAGTAAACTAACCAGATATGGGTTCACTTATGGTCCCAACAATGGAGCCTATGTTTTTTCTGATCATTGACTAGGCTCGATTTGCACAAATTTTCACAGAATGTAGTCAGCACAGTAGCAAGCATACACACGCGCGCGCACAAAAAGGGGAAGACAAATATACTGAAGGAATAGAAAGCATAACTATACAGAGAAATGCATGTATGTACATACCTTCAAACAGTTCAAATGAGTCTGAATCAACTGAGCATACAAAGGGTGGCTTGAGATTCTCTTCTTTAGAATCACCTCATCTTCATCATCATCATCATCTTCTTCTTCTTCTTCAACTGTATCACCCAAAAATCTCATATTATTACAACATTTCTCACCATTTTTTGCATTTTCTTTCTCAGCGCCACCACTGTTAGAAGCTTCCATTTCTTTCTCCCTCTCTTTATCTTTCTCTTTCAGTTTCTCTCCCACTCAAAAATTTGCATACAGCTGCATACAAGATACACATTTTTGGGTGTATATAGAAGCTATATGGTTTGTATGTGAATACAAACCAGTACAAATCCGGTGTTTTTACCTTATTATTTATACCAGTACAAATCCGGTGCTTTTACTTTATGCTTTATACACACAAACCAGTACAAATCCGGTGTTTTTACTTTATGATCTATCGTGTTAAGAAGCAAATGAGTAATTATAATTTGTGCATGCATGCATCATGAATGCTTGGTGAAAAGGAGAAATGAGTCAGTGAAGGTCAGAGAAGGCTAAAGCTTAGCCTGTTCTTTTTCTGCTGGCTCTTCTTTGCTCGAAAAGAACATCTCATGTGATTTTTTTTCCCTGTTCTCCTCGATTACCGGGGCATTAAATATTTCGACAGCGGTGGTACGCTTAAATATTAACTGAGGAAAGAAATCAATAACAGACACATCACCTTCCATTGTTTTACTGTTCATAAATGGACATTTCTACGTTGTTCTATCTTTGTTTTCACCTGTAATGATCTGATCTTCCATTTCCTTTTTGCGTTAAAACTGCTCGGTCAGAATCTTTGAATTATCGCAGCAGCTTTAGCTACAGTACTAGGTGGGCACAATTCATGAATTATTATTATTATTTGTCCATTGTAATGAATTTAGCAAACAAGATGTACAGAGAGAAAAAGCAGTTAATGCTCTAGGTTGTACCTTTTACATATTCTTCAGCCAATTTCGAGAGGACTACCATTGGTTACTACCATAAATGATCATTTGTGAATCTCGCACAAAGTTAGTTTACATTAAATTATTAATTTATATTCTGTATTTAAACTTAAGTAACTTGATGTTAATGTAAATTTTTTTGTAATTGATGTATGAAATATATATACATACATACATATATTTTCATATCTTAAATTTGAGAATGAAAACAAATATTAAAAAATATAACTACATGCTACTATTAAAATATTATTTATCTTATATTATAATTTATTATTATAATAATATTTTACAATAAATAAATAAATATGCAAATTTCTAATAATAATATTTTTAATTAAAAGATTTTTTTAAAGTCATGTGTCTAAAAAGTTTTAGTTGTTTAAAAAATCCCCAACACACTTTTTCTCAAATATGATATACTCCTCCTATTAATAAAAGAAAGTATTTAAGGTAGATTTGGTCCAATTTGAAAATAAAACTATGGGTTGCCCTGTAATTAAATAATCTGAAATTTGTCTCAATAGAATTTGATAAAATATCAGTGCTCCAAAAAAAATTACTTTGACAATTATGGGAACTGTTAATATACTTTTAATGTATCTTATAATGCTTTAAGTAAAACTTAAAATATATAATAGATAATTAAAATGATTATATATTATAAACTTTATAATTATAATAAAATAATTATACATAAAATTTTAAATATATATAACAAAACTATTTGAAACGTTAAATGTCAAAATCGAAAAATTTAGATGTAAGGCACATGGAATGTATTGTAGGTAATTGGTTGAATATTATACTACATGTAAATAGAACTTATAAATGTAAGTAGGATTACTTTGTTTATATAGATTTGAACCGTGATGATCATATATACATATATATATATATATCTTCATTAGCATTTCTTTCTCATTAGTATTTTATAATTTTTCATACTTGTTCTGTGTTTCTAATTTATAATTGAATAATATTTACTGTATATAATATATTAATTTAAAATATGTAAAAAATAAATTTAATTAATTATATTTTTAAAAAAAGAGCATCAAGGACACAAACACGTATATACAAATTATGTAGTAATGTTATATTATTACTATATATAATTGATTATATATAAATTATTCCTTTGAAAATGTTGTATACTAATGGCTCTAATTTTTATAATAACCCTATAATATTTTGTTATAAAATTATCTATTCATTTATATAAGTATAAGTATATAGAAAACCAGTAATAAATTAAAACATACATATCTATTAATACTTAGATCTATAAGTAAAATTCCATTGTCATGTATTCAAAGTTTGTGATTAAATATTTTTAATTTGAGTTTTTATATTTTCTTATGTCTTAGAATTATAAGTCAGTCAGAAAGTTTGTTTTAAGTAATCAAAGGAAAATGAAAAAGGAGATTGATGAATAGAAGAATCGAATTATGAATTGTTTTTCAAATGTGAGAAAAGGTGGCAGTTATAAATGGAATTGTTCTTACTCTTATGATGTGAAATCTCTTATGTTTAAATCTTAGAACACTTAAAAAGGAGGTGAAAGGTATTTTATGTGAAAATAAAAAAAATGAAAAATTAATAAATTAAAATACATTAAAATTCGATATGCCCTACATAAATTAAAAGTGAATAAATCCCTAACTAATTAACTTAAATCTACTGCAATAACAAATTCATTAATAATCAAATAAATTAAATACAAGAATATGTTAATAAAAAAAACTTGTGAAGAACTATTCACAAAATAAAAGCCCTTCAAGCTATTAAAGAGCTACCTCTAATTTTATTAGTGATTGAAAATTTTATAAATAATAATTTTCTTACAATAACTCTTACAATTTAAGTAATCAGAGCTTAAAATATTTTTTACTTCTACGAAAATTACAAACGAACATGTTACAAAATTAAAATTCAAACTACCAATACCTTGTATTGCTCTAAAGGCTTATAGTTAAATTTTTGGTAAGAGAAAGCTACGGTAATTATAGCTCATATAGAGAAATCAATCACAATATTACAAAGAAAAAGGAATGTATTGTGATTTTTGAAAGCAAAATAGATTTGGAAGGTTATAGGAATCTCAAAATAAATATCTTTGCTCAAAAACAAAAAAAGAAAAACACAAAATAGCTGTCTCCAAATCTTAAAATGCAACTTTAAGTTTTATATGTATGCAATAGCACTCGAGCGGATGTAAAGTAAATGTCAAGCAAGCATTCCAGACAAGTAAGATGCTCAAGTAGAGATCAAATGGAGGTCAAGCATCGGGCTTGTAGGAGGACGCCGTTTGGAGCACTAATCGTGCAAAGATTGAATGCTCAAACTTCTAAAATTTGGTCCCTCGAACATTTGTCGTGTGGCAGTCAAGCGTTAGAGACTACCTAAGGCCGCTTGAGCACCAATTGAGTGCAAGTCAAGCCCTAACTCTCTGACTTCAATCTATCAACTCAGCTCCAACACCATCAAGCACTGGCCAAGCATTAAGCTTCTAAAACACTTTGAACGTCTCCTCAAGTATCAATCAAGTCTCGAACAAACTCATTTCTTCTAACAAATACTAAACTCATATTTTTATTCACAAATGTGCTAACTTAGAAAAATCATAACAATAAAGTTACAGGTGAAGTTGGTTGGCTTTGATTATTATTAAAATTTATGAAAAATAAAGTTACCCAGGTGGGTTGGTTTAAATAATTAATGGTTTGGAGACACGAGTTTCTGGCTTTAAAACTTGGAAGTGAAAGGTGCTATGTCTTCGAAGTCACAATCAAGCT
Organism: Xylocarpus granatum; assembly: GCA_019650275.1. Lineage (NCBI taxonomy): Eukaryota > Viridiplantae > Streptophyta > Magnoliopsida > Sapindales > Meliaceae > Xylocarpus > Xylocarpus granatum. Next base: position 92,210 of record BNST01002167.1, read on the forward strand.
AGTTTAACAGCATACCTTCCTTAGTTACTTTTGACCATTAGAAAGCACCTTGAATGATGAGTGTACCTGCATAAATTAATCCAGAAGGTATAAATTAGCCGATGAGTTTTACATTCTATCACCTTAAGATAATGCAATTAATTGCACTTAAGTTGTTGTACAATAGGCTTGCTAGACCTTAGAAATGAAAGGTTCAATTTACACAAAGGCTGCTTACATTGTGTTCGATGAAAGTCCAACAAGCGGATGGTGACTGATTTCCCTTCACACTAGAACAAGTAAGTTTTTGTAAAAATAGACTTGTCATTGATTTATGGACCATAAAAATTAATTATGTTAAATATGAGTTTTAAAAAATATAAGAATATTAATTGATTGATTGATTGTTGATAATTGCTTTAATAAAAGGTATTAATTCATGATCTGATTATGAATCTAATCCTAAATTATAAATTCAAAAAAGAAAAAATAATAATTTTTTTAGACTTTGAACCAAGTATATGGTCTAAAATAGTTGCAAAGAGCCATTTCATTAGTTTATTTAGTTATTTATTTTTAATATCACAGGTTGCTTTTGAGATGCCCTTAATTGCCAATGGTTTTACAAATTCTTTTTCTGTTTTATTAAGTGCACTAGTGGAATTAGCTTTATGCATTACCACTGAAAGCGGTCAATTCAATTTAGCCAAAAAATTGGAGTAGACTCCTTTCTTAACATGGCATTGGAATATATATATATATATATATATAGCAAGCCGAATTGACTAAACTAATAGTCATTTTTATAGTGAAATAATCCTCTTTTAATATCACATGTTAATAAGTATAAATATATTTAATATTTTAATATATTTTTTAAAAATACATCAAATCATCTAAATTAGAAATAAGTTCTCTCTTTTTTAATAAAAATATATTTTTAAAATAAATAGATATAAAAAATACTAATAAACAAAAATATATTTTGACAGTATTAAATATATTTTTAAAAAATTATTATTTTTTTGAAAAAATATTAGTGTTTGTAATATCATTTGTCAATAGTGATAATAAACAATGACATATCCAATATATATATTTTGAGAATATATAATTATTTTTAATATCAAATACACCCATTTTTTAAAAAGAATATATAACATATGCATTGAATTATATTTGAATTAATATTATTTAAAAATACATAATTATTTTAATGTTACCACACGCAACTCCTCTGAGAATAGAATAACAAAAGGTTTGTTCTCTCTTTTTTTATTTTTGTGGTTGTATATACATCACAATTGATAATGTTAGTAGATTTAAATATTCAATGTATTATTAATATACATATTTAAAATACGTACTTGTTTTAATTTTCAAGATTAGATAATAAGGTAAAGTTCCTTCTCTTTCTTTCTTACTTTTTTTCTTTAAAAAATTATTGTACTATCACATGTTAATAATGTTAATGAATTAATATGCTTTAAAAGTACATAATCTTTTTAATGTCAAAAGCAGCCAATCACTTGAAAATAGAGAACAAGAAAAAGTTTGTTCTCTCTTTTTTTTCAATAACTTTAATATCCCCTATTAATAATGGTATAAATAATTATATAATTCAAAGTATTAATATATACTTTTAAGGTATACAATTATTTTTATGTCGAATAGCCCCAATTTTTCCAAGAAAAGATAACAACGGAAAGTTTCTTCTATGTTATTCTTGCAATCACATGCAAATAATAATAATGAGTAAAAATATACTCAATATATCAATATACTTTTAAAGATACATTACCTTTAATGTCAGGTACACTTAATTCCTTCTAACATAGAATAAGCAAAAGTTTATTCCTTTTTTTTTGTCAAAATGCATACATGCATATATATTTTAAAAATTTTGAAAAATTTTATTGGTTTGAATTAAAATAGCATACAATATTACTGTTAATAATGTTGATAAATAAAAATAAGTACTACATGTTAATATATTTTAAAATATATAATTTTTTTGAGTGTCATAATAGAAAATAAGATAAACTTTTATTTTGGTTAAATTTTTTTTTAACATCATACGTTAACAATGTCAATAAACAAAATATATTGATGTGTTTATATGTACACGTGCATGTATTATTTTTGTTGTTGTTATCTTTCCAAATGAAACGAAGAAATGTTAATGAACGATAATAAGCCTTAAATCTATGGGTTATTCCCACCCTTCCACGTGAATATTATAACAATATGAGGTATATATTTTGACAATTTTAAATAAATTTTATGTTATTTGAGATTAGAAGAATATAACATATATGATAACAATTTAAACTCAATCAAAATGAAAATATAAATACATGTATAAATCTATGAGCGCTTTGCTTGGCATCATTACCTGCGGTAATTTATTAAGGGACAAAATATTAAGTGTCTGATTCGGCCACTCTTGGCCAATCTCAAGAACTTAATGATGCCTAATTTGAACATGATTACGATCACATTGCACGCGGCAGCCCGAAAACGCAAATTGTTCATTAGAATTTAGAACTAAATCGACACAGATCCGCAAATTTCTGTCGGCAACAATGGATTACACATGCCAAAATGCCAGTGGCGGGGTAGGGATTATTATGTTCATTTGGTGGGACATGGGAGCCTAACTTAACTTTTTCGTTAGATATTCAATCAACACCTCTTAACCCTAGATATCAAAGAGCAAATCTCTCAAGGAAGGGACTGTCTGTAATACATATCATTAGTTTCATATTTAAAATTTTTAATATTTATTTTAATTTTTTTAATTTTTTATTATGTATTTTAAGTTTTGCATTAACTATTTTTATTTTTTGCAATATAAATACAATAACTTTTTTAATTATTTTAAATTTTATATTAATTATTTTAAGTTAATTTGCTATATATTTTAAATTTTGTGTAAAGAGATGTAAGTTATATTGAATGTATGTTACAATTTTTATTAGTATAATTATTATTCTTATTATTTGATAATTGATCACACTCTCTTTTTAGATTAAATATTGACCTAAACTTGTACTTAATTGATTCTATTATGATACAATTCAAATGTTTATGTTTAACAGAACAATTTTCGCTCCCATTACTTTTTAAGAGAAATGCAACCCTTAATGAAATGATGGATACTCTAAATCCTTAATTGTTTGATTACTAGATTGTCTATCAGAGATTGATTGAATAATTAGGTATGCAAGTTATCCTTACAAGATCCAGTTTTTGAGTGTCTATTTTTGAAATGATAATAGATGGCTTCTAATTTGGTGAGTAAATATTTTCTAATTAAATACAAATATTTAAAATATGCTAAAAATATTTTTATTTTGAAAAACTAAAATAAGAACCAATATATGGCTAATACGATGATTCTTTGTGATATAGACATTCCAACTATAATAAAATAGGATAAGTATTTGAAATGGGCTATAATAAGATTAAAGCAAGATAAAATGTTGCATAGGATAAGTATTTGAACTCATAAAATCATATGCTAAGACCAACCTACCTAAATTAATTCTATTATGCATTTTATGAGTTAAAATAGCGTTTGAAAAAAATTTAAACTTAATATTATTATACAAAATTATAAAAAAATACTTGAAAAAAATTGTGAACTTTAGTTTCTTAAATTAAAAGAAGATTTTTGAAATTTTGATGTAATTATTGGTCGAAGAGTAATTTAAAATAGAATTAATTTAGTTATAAAAAAAACAGAAACATTTCGCAATAATTTCTTAAGAATTCTTGCATTTTTAATTTAGTATTTGCGTAGTATTAATTAACACTATTAAGTGAGTGTTTAATTTAATCTTTTATAGAATATAAGTACCTAATTTTTGAGTAATTATTTTTTAATTTTCTCGTAAAATATGTAATCATTAGATAAAAGGTAACCATTTGAAAAAAAATATAAAAATAATAATATTATTTTTCTAATTTTTATTTCTTTATTCAAATTGTATATTAAATAAATAATACACTCTAATCTAAACAAATTATTTAACGAAAATAGTAATAACGACAAGAAACGTTTCATATTTTTTGATTAATAGGAAATTACACGTTTCATATTCATGTACCAGGTGCCTTTTATTTACGGCGACCATTGATTGACTTCTGACCTCATTTCTTCCCGTACTTTAGACTCCTTGTTGGCCCTACAGGCCAATTTAAACTCTAAACGGTGTTAAAGTTAAAACTGACTATTTATAGGGTTCTAGATGAAAAAAGCAAGAGTTGACTTTATATCAGCGTGAATCATGTGATTCGCTATCAATCACAACCGCCACTGTAGCATGTATACGGATACACTATTTCGTACACAATCACTTCCCCCGTTCCCGTGCTGTCTTTTTCTAAATAAATCCGCTCTTATCAGCTGCTTCAGATTTTAGCTCAATCTTCGCAAAATCTTATCACGAGATAATTATATCCAGGTTCCTGCCTTTTATGTTTTCATAAATAAAAACAGTCTTTATTCATCTATAACAAGTTGATCCACAACTCCTATAACAAATTGCCCTTAAAAAATTTAATGTTGAACGTAGTAATATTAAGCTTTTATTTGAGAATGTAATATTTCTGTTGTACTTTCAGAATACATTATTTAACCAATACAATTAATTTGTAAAAATCATTTTTTTTATAGATATTTTTAATATGAAGTAATTTTAACTTATTTTTAGAAGTTGTAATTTCACACTTTTAACCAAAAACAGTCTTGGAGTAGATAAATTAACACAGAGGATACCAAAGTTATTTCAACAGGATTTGGGGACCTATTTATTATAAATAAAGACTATACATTTATTTAATGAATACAAACAATATTGGGTACCTGATTGTTATTACAACTTCTTATCACGGAGCAACCCCAGCCGTTGTATTTAGACACGAGAAGAGGAGTCCGCGTGGATGACATCGAGAACCAATTCGAATTATAAACCTTATCTTGTTTCATCCAGTGGGAGACTGTGTAATGGCCGTTGCAGCCGGCTGTGCTGTTGTCGCTTTCGACATTCCTTTGTCGTTTTGTATTCAAATTCAAACGGAAAACCGTGCAAGGGACACGTCTCACTTTCTACGGGCCTCCACGTGTAAGTCCACTTATCCCCGTGCTTATCCACTTTAACTGTGTTTAATATTTTTTAATCAGATTTTTCAAAAATAATCTCCCACTCGCGTTAACCCATGCGAGATGTGGGTCCCGCACTGATGATGTGGAGGATAAGTCATTGTGACGTCCAGCTAACGCTGTTGTTGGTGATGGCTCCGGGGCTCCAAACCCAACGAAAAGCCCGTTGTTGTATCGGGGCCGATATTTTCGTTATGCCGGTGGATACGATGACAAGACATGCATCCGAATTTTTCATACTCCAAGCGATTTGCACACTTGAGTTTACTTTCTTACCAAATAAACTTGTTGACCAAATAATCTCCACGCATTAATAATAAATAACAAACAGAAATAAATATACTGAAAATCAGCTTGTATTTTGTTTGTTTATTATCTCTTGACTTCACTCACAAATAAAGTTCATTTTTATTCGCAAATTCATATATAAAAAAAAATTATCAATTAAATAAATCAAAAGAAAGAATTTAAAATTTATAAATTAAATTATAAATAAATTTATATTTAACAAAATAAAATAAAAAATGACGATTAATTCAAATAAAATAATAAGGGATAAATTTAACAATTATAATTATATCGATAAAAAAATTATATCATATTATGTCTTAAAATTATTTAACTAGTTGATAAATTTTTTTTTATAATTTAATTTATACGTAATTTTAATATTTTGATGAAAAAATTATAATACATTATGGATGAGTACAACAAAACATATATGTTATCTGTTCGGCATGAGTTGTCTAGTCTATCTACTTTTGTAACGGCAATCTCAATTTTTACATTTTCTCCCAAATGAGTTAAAATCCGGAAACTCTTAATCCAACACAACTCGGATCCTGAGCTGTACTGTCGTCGGATAACCGATATTCATGGTCTCTACAAAACTGTCCGACAAACCGGTTTAATTGAGACTCGGGTCCCCAGTCGTATTTTGTTCGCTGTCAAACGAAGCGTGGATAAATCAACACGTAGGTTGTCCCATGAGACAGCTAATTTCAGACAAGGCTCTCTGTTGTGGGTCCCATGTCAGATGATGCCTCGTAGCGGAGTCACCAAAGAACAAAGGATAGAAACCAATGAAGTTCCGTATTATGTCTTTGGTGTACGTCTTTCACTTACCCCTATCGTTTGATTAAATGAGAGTAAAATCGAACGGTCGGATTAAGATTGGATGCGCCCATTAAAATTCGATAGCAGAGTTCCAAAAATTCATGGCAATACTTGATAATTTCTCAGTTTAGAATGCTTACTGTTTATAAGGGGGTAGATATCGCTGGGAGGGGGAGTTCCAAGAAGCTACGCAAAAAATCCAACACCTCCCCTCCAACAACAACAAAAAAATAAAATCCCTCTTATGTATCTGCTACAATCTTATCTTAGTCTATTTGGGTCCGAATTTTTTTTGAATTCGAAAGAAAGTAGCTCATTTTCAACGACTGGTAATTCCTTGAACTGTAATTTTGGTGTTCTTTTTTCATGTCATTTTTCAATTTTGAATAGTGCGTATGTGCGGTATCTAGTAGAAATTTTTTGGGTTGAGTGTATTTCTTATCTCTGTGTAATCTTGAATCGATTCCATTCCATTTCTACTTTTTAGAGATCAAGAAACTTCTCTTAAGCTCATCCGCCTCTTGCTTTGATTCACTTCTTCTCTAAGCTTAATCATCATCACTGAAAATTTCCCGTCTTTTTAACTTTCTCTCTTCATTTCTCTCCGTGTAGTCTTACTTTTTGTACCTGCAATTGTTTATTTTAATTTTTTAATTTACGAGAACCTGGCTAGTGTACTTGTTATTGAGTTAGTTGGAAGCGGTAGCTTGAAATTGTGAAATTTCTCTCTTTGATGGTAGTTTTCTTTTATTTATGCATAGTGAGGCCAGATTTTGAATAGCTACTATAGTAGCAAAATCAACGAAATGGCATCAAGGTCGTATTCTAATTTATTGGATCTTGCTTCTGGCGATTCTCCATCATTTGGCCGTATGAGCCGGAGAATCCCGAGAATTATGACGGTGGCTGGGATCATTTCCGACCTTGACAATGACCTTGCCGACAGTGTATGCTCCGACCCGTCATCCTCTGCGTTCCAAAGAGACAGAATCATAATTGTGGCGAATCAGTTGCCTATTAGAGCGCAGCGAAAATCGGATAGCAAGAGTTGGATTTTCAGTTGGGATGAGAATTCTCTTCTCCTCCAATTGAAAGATGGATTAGGAGATGATGAAATTGAGGTTATATATGTTGGTTGTTTGAAGGAAGAGATTCACATAAGTGAGCAAGAAGAGGTGTCTCAAATACTTTTAGAGACTTTCAAATGCGTGCCAACTTTTCTCCCACCGGATCTTTTTAGCCGATACTATCATGGGTTTTGTAAGCAACAGTTATGGCCTTTGTTTCATTACATGTTGCCTTTGTCACCTGATCTCGGTGGTAGGTTTAACCGGTCACTGTGGCAAGCATATGTGTCTGTTAATAAGATTTTTGCGGATAGGATTATGGAGGTGATTAACCCGGAGGATGATTTTGTGTGGGTACATGATTATCATTTGATGGTCTTACCGACTTTCTTGAGGAAGAGGTTCAATAGGGTAAAGCTTGGATTTTTTCTGCATAGTCCTTTCCCTTCGTCAGAGATTTATAAGACACTTCCCATTAGGGAAGAGCTTTTGAGGGCACTGTTGAATTCTGATTTAATTGGGTTTCATACTTTTGATTATGCACGTCATTTCTTGTCCTGTTGTGGTCGAATGCTAGGTCTTACCTATGAATCCAAAAGGGGTTATATAGGCCTTGAGTATTATGGTAGGACTGTTAGCATCAAGATTCTTCCGGTTGGTATTCACATGGGTCAGCTTCAGTCAGTTTTGGGTCTCCCAGAGACTGAGGCAAAGGTTTCCGAGCTTAAGAGGCAATTCTGCGATCAGGGTAAAGTAATGTTGCTTGGGGTAGATGATATGGACATATTTAAGGGTATAAGTTTGAAGTTATTGGCCATGGAACAATTACTGATGCAACACCCCGATTGGCAGGGGAAGGTAGTGTTGGTGCAGATTGCAAATCCTGCCAGGGGCCGGGGAAAAGATGTGAAAGAAGTGCAGGATGAGACATACTCAACTGTGGAGCGGATCAATGAAACTTTTGGGAAACCTGGATATGATCCTGTCATCTTGATTGATGAGCCGCTTAAGTTTTATGAGAGAATTGCTTATTATGTGGTTGCTGAATGTTGTTTGGTAACTGCAGTTAGGGATGGTATGAATCTCATACCATATGAATATATAATCAGTCGCCAAGGGAATGAGAAATTGGATATGGTTTTGGGTTTGGAACCTTCTACCCCTAAGAAGAGCATGTTGGTTGTCTCTGAGTTCATTGGCTGTTCCCCATCTTTGAGTGGAGCAATACGTGTGAACCCCTGGAACACTGATGCAGTGGCAGATGCAATGGACAATGCCTTGGAGATGGCAGACCAGGAAAAACAGCTGAGGCATGAGAAGCATTATCGATATGTCAGTACACATGATGTTGGATATTGGGCTCGTAGTTTTCTTCAAGATTTGGAGAGGACTTGTCGTGAGCATGTGCGGTGCAGGTGCTGGGGTATTGGGTTTGGATTAAGTTTTAGAGTTGTCGCACTTGATCCGAACTTCAGAAAGCTCTCAATGGATCACATAGTGTCAGCTTACAAGAGAACCACGACAAGGGCTATTCTTCTAGACTACGATGGCACTTTGATGCCTCAGGCCTCCATTGATAAGAGCCCGAACTCCAAAACCATTGACATGCTAAATAGCTTGTGCAGAGACAAGAACAACATGGTTTTCCTTGTTAGTGCTAGAAGTCGAAAGACACTTGCTGAATGGTTTGCTCCCTGTGAAAAGTTGGGAATTGCTGCGGAGCATGGCTACTTTCTAAGGTGAATTACCTAGTACTCAAACCTATTTTCTTCTCTTAGATCAAGTCAACTATAAGAGTTTAACTTGACTTGGTAAATTTGTCAGGCTGAGGCGTGACACAGAATGGGAAACTTGTATACCAGTGGCAGACTGTAGCTGGAAGCAGATTGCAGAGCCCGTCATGAAGCTATACACTGAAACAACCGATGGATCAACAATTGAAGATAAGGAAACTGCACTTGTCTGGTCTTATGAGGATGCAGATCCTGATTTTGGATCATGCCAGGCTAAGGAACTTCTTGATCACCTTGAGAGTGTGCTTGCCAATGAACCAGTTACGGTCAAAAGTGGACAGAATCTTGTGGAGGTTAAGCCACAGGTTTGAAGTACATATCCCTTATCAACTTTTGATGTTACTTTGTTTACTGATCCACATTCATTCCTATCCGGGCTTATTTTTGAATTAATGTGTTTTGTCAACCACGTGTTTACTTAAATGTGTTTCATCGATATGTAAATTTTGAAAGATTGGTTCAGATTGAAGTACACTGTGCTGCTATCTTACCAGCTGAATCAGTTTCTTGGCATCCAATCTAACTAAACCGTAGTTGCTTGCCCAAATCAATATGGTCATTATTCTTCTGTTGAAAGAAATTCCATTTATCACATTTACATGTTAACATCCATTCTTGTTGATGTCCTTCCTTGTCATTGCTATGTTTAGCAGAATGGGATACTTATAAGATGAATCAGTTAGATTGATGAACAATTCAGGTAAAGTACACCGATTGGAAATTAGTTATGAGTAGAGTCACCACATTATCAAAATTTAAGCATTAATTTTATATACTACACCAAAAAATATGCATTAGGTTTGACTTTAACTGTGGTTTAGTCCCATCCAAGCTGCTGCTCTTATTCTCATTTCTGAGAATTCAACCTTGGAAATGTGCTTGTATATGTGCAGGGTGTAAGCAAGGGACTTGTTGCCAAACGTTTACTTTCCACCATGCAAGAAAGAGGAATATCACCAGATTTCGTTGTGTGCATAGGGGACGATCGTTCTGATGAGGATATGTTTGAAGTAATCATCAGTTCCATGGCAGGCCCAAACATTGCTCCCAGAGCAGAAGTTTTTGCATGTACCGTTGGTCGAAAACCCAGCAAAGCTAAGTACTATCTGGATGATCCGGTTGAAATTGGTAGGTTGATGCAAGGTTTGGCATGTGTTTCAGAACAAATGATTACTCTGTAGGCTCATAAAGACGAATTTGCACTTGTAATGGCATAGCTAGGCTGAGGATGGTTCCTCTATTTTGTTTGTTTCTTCCTGGATGTAAATTAAAGAAAGCAGTACAACTCAAAACACTATTTGTTTTGGTGTGCATTCAAATATTTTTCTAATAAAGCTGTAAATACATGTATGTGCAATGCAAATCAAGTATTAAATCATTGATTATGGATTCTTGGCTATTATTACCCGCTACTGTTTCTGTGCTTCAGTATGATTAATCTTTGTTAGAGCGGACTTGTTATTTCGTCGTTTGTGGCACCAGATTTGGGAAATTGCCACCAAATTTGTCGTCATTTTGTCCTTGAGTATTTGTTTTCATAATTTGATCTGCATGATTTGATGCCTTTGGTTGGTTGTTTATGCATCCAACGTCTTTACTTACTGGCCTTACACGAAAGCTGCTTATGCTGTCGTTGTGGGTAATTGCAAGTGAAAAAGAATTTGGTCATAACTCTCTACTGAGTTTGATTTATGCTAAGCGTATCGTGGCCGAATACAGAAAATTAAAAAGACAAATCACGCCTGCTTTTATCCAAACGATTGTCAAGACTTGCATTAAAATTATCTTTGCCTGCCAAGACGACAATGCCTGCACTTGAACGGTTTGGTATGTAATTTCTGTTGTGACGAAGGGAAATCTTATTCTAGTTGGGAAAAGAATAAAAAGGGAAACGTAATTGACGGTACTTAATTCAAATACAAAATTTGTTAAAACTTGGTTGATACAAATCAACGATTTGAGTTCACATGAAAGAATGGACGCCCACCCCTCCATCGAGCAGAAGCTTGACTCCTTTTCGCTGAAATTGACAGTCCTAGTCCTCTGATAGATCAATGAATGCGTGTATATGGTCATACCATCCAACAATTATTGATGTACCCTAGAAAGACTTCTCTACCAAAGTCTTTGCTTCAATTTTCTTGGTTAATTTTTCATTTTCACACTCGAGTCTTTCTGCACAAATTTTGTCAATTTGGTCCACTGGAAGAAGTCTGGTCAACATCTAGGAATGGTCTGATTCAAGTTTATTCAATTTTAAATAATTATCTCAATTAATACGTAATTTGCCACTAGTAAGATGCTTAAATAATTAACACCGGATTTGAATATTAATAATTTTATCAAATGTTAATTTTCTAAAATTATACAATTTAACAACTAATTAAGTGTTGATAACTTGGTGACCATGTTTCTAAAGAATCTTTTTTTTTAGGATGATTTTAATAATAAAATTCAATATCATTAACAGAAATATTTTGCTATTTAAATATATTTTTATTTATACGAATTGTTTAGGTAATGATATTCAACACTTTAATTTTAAATCTTTTTAAACCAAACAATTAATATCCTATTTGTGTTAATAAGCTCATAATCCCATTGCAATAATTAATTACAATATAGACAATCATAATGTAAACATATGCAACTTAATACTATTTTTTAATTATTTCAACAAAAATATTATATCCTCACTTGAAAGTTATAAAATTCAGAAACCTCAATATATTATTAATCTATTTTTGGAAAAGACTAAATTGGCCCAGCTCAGCATCCCAACTATGATTAATGAACATTTATCATTATTTTATGCTTGTGGAAAATACAACATTCGATCTATACCAAGGAGCAATAGTGATTTAGTGGTTGTTTTGAGTAATTTTTATGTTTTTATTAATAAAAAAATTTGAACTTTAGTCATCATATGATTTTGTTGATTGAGAGTATTTCAAGGAAATTATTAATTTCAAACAATTGATCATTATGAAAATTTATGTTCAACACGTATAATTATCGTATTAAAATATAAAATTCAAGTCAAATTAAATTCCATTCAAAAGATTAAGAATTCAATTCAAATTTTTGAATTTTATTTTAATAATTACTTTCTTTTTATTATTTTACATTGACCTATTCAATTAAGATATATACATATATTATTAATAGGAGTTTTATTGAATATCTCTATTGAAATTTATGGTAATTTATTTTATAATAAATTTTATAAAAATACACATTTACTTTCCCTGTAAGTATAAATTATCTAAGTGAAAGATAAGTATATTTTTATTTATTTATAAGTCTTAATTTAATCCATTTATTTATATTAGATACTAATTATATTCTAAATTTAATATATAAAAATCTAAAATTAACTTAAAATAAAATATTATGATATTATTTAAAAATAATTTAATTTAAAACTTTCAATATTTTTATATATAATTTCTTTTGTAATAAAATATATTTTAAATAATAAAAATTAGAATATTTTAATATTTATATAAACTAAATTATTTTTTTAAAAAATAGATTATGAAATAATTTGTTATATTTAATTAAATTAAATTATTTTATTATCTTAAAAGAAGTATACTTAATAAACTTTAAAAATTAAATAAAAACAAGTAAATTAAAATTTTATTTAAATATAATAGTATATTTATTTTTTAATTATTATAATATAAAATTAGCAAGATAAATATATTTTTTCATAAAACCAAATTATTATATAAATTTCAAGAGATGCATATAATATAATTCTTATATTAATAATTAAGATTTTAAAATTATTATTAACTAAGCATCCGATATTTCATAGAAATTCACGTGATAGATATGACTAATGAGAAATACACCATCTAAATGTAATTTATTATATTGTTGCTTGATTGATTTACCAATCTCATCCTTGATAAAAGTTAGGAAAATTTGTTGGGGCAGAGAAATTCTAGAGCATGTAACCATCGCATTAAACAACTTGATTCATTGTGCGGCCACAAAATTACAGAAGGTAATAACTTCTTAGTTCATGTAAGGCATCGGGGAATTGCCTGATTTATCATCTTTGTTGATAATGAAATGTTAATCTCTTGACCACTTCCCTGTGATTCATGCAACTATCCTATCTTGGCTGTCATGCCATTTTTGCTACTAACAAAGTCAACTTTAGGATGAGCATATTTAAATAGATCATTTGTATCGGTTTAAAAATTAATTAGAAATTTAAACAAAATTAAATGTAATAATTAAATTAAATTGAATCAAATTCTAATTGAAACTAACAATTCTAAATTGGTTTGAATTTTGAATTTAAACCGATGGGAATAGAATTTGCACACCCTACGCAACTTACTTCATAATGCAGTATGAAATGTTTTTGCGGACTCCTGGTTTAAAGTTTTATGGACACTGAAGTTTCGAGGGTCAAGGCAATACAATATCAGAAAATAGAATACAGAAAGAGTGGTCAAAGTTCTACTCACGACAAGAAGTAGAACGAAACTTCCTTCGCGTATACAATATGCCATTTCTTATTCTCTGTTCATACTCTATTCCGGTCATTAGATAATATTTATTCTCAGCAAAACTATATCTGCATCCGTGGCGCGATCAATCATTTCATCAGATTATATAGAAAAACATGAGCAATATTGGAATGGTCGAGAGCGCTTTGAGCAGCTTGGGAAAAGGGTTTGATTTAACATCGGATTTCAGGCTCAAATACTGCAAAGGCAAAGAGAGATTAGTTGTGCTGAATGAAACGGATAAAAAGGAGGTTATTGTGCCTGGTTTTGGATCAATCAACGATGTCTCCATCGATATCAAATGCGATAAGGGTGATCGAACTCGTTACCAATCCGATATTCTTAACTTCAATCAGGTATTTGATCTCCAACTTATTCTTCTCTGTCATAAGAGTTATGTAAACAATTGTGTCTGAACAATGACTTGATGCAGATGTCGGAGTTTTTCAATCAGAAATCTTCGATTCCGGGCAAAATTCCTTCAGGATTGTTCAACGCTATGTTTCATTTTGATAGCGGTTCGTGGGCAAAAGATGCAGCAGACACGAAATTTTTAGGTCTCGATGGTTACTTTATCGTATTATTCAATTTTCATATCGATCGGTATCCACTTGTTCTCTCCGACGAAGTCCGAAATGCTGTACCATCCTCCTGGGATACCTGTGCCCTGGCAAGGTAATCTACGTGTCTTAATTAATTTTTAACCTGCCTTGTTTAGTTTATCAATTTTGACATTCCTGGGTTGTCTTGTCCCCATGTCTTCTGCGTAATTGGCTAGCTTCTTGAAATTCTATCGCAACTTAACAGGAAAATTATTAATTGTTTATAAATGTTGTTAAAACGACAAGCTTTGGTATCTCCACCATTTGATTTTCATTTTCTTTTCTTTGCATGAACTAATCTGTAGACCATTTCATCCTCGTTGATGTATTTTTTTATACTGTCTTCTATTTGAAACAGATATGTGATAGACCATTCTGCCTCTTCTCGCTCTTACACACAAGTTTCCCCTCACAAGAATGTCATTCTCATCATTACAACAACTATAATAATTAATTAAATTAAATTTATCTTATAATAATTGTGATGTAAATCTCAAATTAACTGTTCTTCGTGCTGCTGATGTGATTTTGCGTTGGGTCTGGAGACTGATTGCTTGTTGGAATTGGTCAATTTTATATTAATCTACTTCCTAGTCCACGATTTCAGGTGCAAACTGTAGCTTGCTGTTACGTGTTCATGGTTTACTTAGAACGGTTGGATTGAGTCGTTATTATTATTATTAAAAAAAATATATATTTTTTATTTATAAAATAATTTTATTATTCAGTAGGACCAACCAACCTATAACATCAATTATAATTTCTCCCAGCTCATTGCTGTCTGTGCCTTGTGACAATTTCACACCATCTTCTTCGTGCCAGCTCAAAAATACATTTTATAATGATTATTTTATTTATTTATTTATTCTTATTTATATATATATGAGCCTGCACATAACAGCAGCAATTTTAGTAGGTCTGGAAGAGGCAAAAATGTTAAATAAACGTGGCACATTATTACAGGTTACAGCAACATTTGTCAGGTTGAAAATTTCTTTGGTTTGGCCGGAGTTTGGTGACAATGAAATCAGACTAGTTGACATTCAGTTTGCCAAGATTTTCTAAATGTTGTTATGTAAATGAAATAAGAGAAAAACAATCCAGAAAATTTGAAACGTCAAAGATAATACATTTCTAGACGTAACTCCTTGGAATTTCTAGATTAATGAAGTTTGGGATATTAATTGTTTAACAGATTCATCGAGAAATATGGAACTCACGTCATCGTCGGGTTGAGTATTGGTGGCCAAGATGTGGTGCTAGTCAGGCAAAATAATTCTTCCAATTTAGGGCCATCTGACCTTAAAAAACACTTGGATGACCTTGGAGATCAATTGTTTACTGGGACTTGCAGCTTTTCACCAAAAACCAAAGAACAAAAGAATAAGGTTCTTTTCATTGAATTTACAACAAGTATTTGTTCCTTTTTCATCCTTATTTTTATTATAATTCTATAATTTGCCTCTGAGTTGCAGGCACCCCAGGCTTTCAAAGTCTTTGATCCTACGCCTTCGGCTTTCAACAGCTTCTCATCAGTAAGTTCGAAAGATGTAGGTTCCATTTTCACAAAATTACTTGTTAATTCTCAATTATTATGCACATATACGTTCTTTTATTACTCTTATTATGCTCACTACACAGCACAGTCTAGCAATTAAACTACACAGGCCCAACATCCACTCAATTACTGAGGTCTTGTTAGAATACTAATTCTAAGTTTGTTTAATCAGCATTGTAATGAGGTGCCCTATCAATATAGGGAGACTTTATTTGTGATGAGAGTTGTGACTTTGAAGACTCAACCGCAGCCTAACTAACGAGGCCGTGAGCACTAAAATTTACATTTTATCAAATACTTTATTTATTATACTTTTTAAATCACACAAGAAGCACAAAAGCACAATTAACAAATAAAGTTTATGTGGGCCATTATAACGCATGAATTAACAAAAAAATTATGTTTATGTGGATCATTAATAACGCATCAATCATAACACGCATGCATGCGATTACACAGTAAGAATTGGGCCTTGTTCTCCAAGTATGGCCGAGTTGATTCAAGTAATTAAGTAACGTTGAAGTAGACGGAATGCAGGGGATCAGTGTCATATGCACAAAGAGAGGAGGTGATCGATCTGCCTGCAGCCACTGTGAATGGCTTCTAACAGTTCCTTCAAATCCTGATGCAGTCCACTTTAACTTCATTCCCATCACTTCTTTACTCAGAGGGGTTCCAGGAAAAGGCTTTTTATCTCATGCCATCAATCTCTATCTCAGATGTGAGTCTTCTTGCCTCCTTAATTTCTCTGTGTATTTTACTCTGTATTCCGGAAATGCTTCCTCCCATCTTTTCATTTGCAATAATATTGTAATTGCAGATAAGCCCCCAATAACAGATTTGCAATACTTTCTGGACTTCCAAGCACACAAGATTTGGGCTCCAATTCACAATGACCTGCCACTTGGCCCCTCCACAAATATGTCTTCTCCTTCACCTGCCCTCCATTTCAACTTGATGGGCCCTAAGCTCTATGTTAATACTATTCAGGTACTACAAAATTAATATGCCTTTCTTATTTTTTTTCTGGCTTCTTCAGTCTGCTCTTTATTACATTTCTATAATCTTCTTCCACAATGTATCACTAAATAATTATCTATTGCTGCTCTTAACTTTCTTTTAAGCTTGTCCAATATGAGATTTGTGCCGTCGCTCCGATATAATTGAATAAATTTCAAGGTCTCTTTTTGTTAGACTTTTAGCTAGAATTTGTCAGTCGGTTACTTAACATAGTATTCGGGGTTTCAATGCTCCTCAATTAATTTTTTTAAGTGTATATTTGGTCCTACTGTGCTTCTATTAAATTTTCAAAGCACAACTGTTGTATTTAGTAATTATTATCTTTTAATCAGAGTCACTTGATATTTGTATTTGGTAAGAACAAGTGTAAAAATAACTTTTTTTTTCTCAAAATTTTTATACTTTTATATTATGAGTGATTTTACACTACAAGAAGTGTGGCTTTAAAATCACGAAGTCACAACACCTCAATCGTTATTGTATGTATACTTAAGTTAAATATTTTAATAGCTGGGATGATAACCAAAACAAATTTCTTCTTCGTCAGGTAACATCAGGAAAGAGACCAGTCACAGGAATGCGCTTATACCTTGAAGGAAGGAAATGCAACAGGTAACAATATTCAATAACCCCAAATGAACGAGGCTATCTTCTTAGAAAATCCTCTCGTACATTTTAGTTTAAACTATTCTTCCAATGTCAGACTAGCCATTCACCTCCAGCACCTTTCAAACACCCCAACAGTGCTCGAAAACAAGATAGATGACACGCAACTATGGCGAGGATCAGATGGTGTTGCCGACAATCACCAATTCTTTGAAGCCATCAGTGGAAAATACTTTTCTCATATATGCACAGCTCCGGTTAAATATGATCCCAGATGGACTAAAAGAAAAGATGTTTCCTTTATTGTCACCGGAGCTCAACTTCACGTACAAAAACATGAATCAAAGAATGTTCTCCATCTCCGACTCTTGTTCTCCAAGGTTTCAGATTGTTCCGTACTGCAATCAAATTGGGCACAGAGCTTCTCAGAACTTTCTCAAAAATCTAGCATCTTGTCCGCAATAAATATACCGATTTCGGGCAATCAAGTAAAAGAGAAGAAGCCAGTTGTGGTTGTGGATTCCAGTGTTTTTCCTACAGGACCGCCAGTGCCAGTGCAAACACAGAAGCTTTTGAAATTTGTGGTTACTACGCAGTTGTGTAGGGGACCAATGGATAGTCCTGGCCACTGGTTAGTAACTGGAGCAAAACTGGATTTGGAGAAAGGGAAGATCTGTCTTCAAGTTAAGTTCTCGTTGCTAAACATTTGATTACGGAATGAATTGAGAAGAGATTTATATATATGTTTTCATGCAGTGATTATATAACCAAAAACGAATTTTTTTCTGTTTTAGACTTCCCCACTGATCACAATGTAATACACCTTTTCTACTGATTGTCATAATGCGTGCAGATATATTCAAAATCAACTGCAAGAATGTACTGCACACATAGTACAATAATTTATTGTAAATGTATTACATTAGGAGCGTTGAAAAATTTTCTTTGTATTATTTGCTCAGAGAAGCCTGATCTTCAAATCCACATTTAGGACAAAAGGGTAACCGTGTAAGAATCAAAGATCGATGCCAACTTGTCTTGTGATTATGAAAATATATGTTAAGTTTAATTAAATACTTGGATTCAAAAATGTTGATA
Source organism: Xylocarpus granatum (assembly GCA_019650275.1). Lineage (NCBI taxonomy): Eukaryota > Viridiplantae > Streptophyta > Magnoliopsida > Sapindales > Meliaceae > Xylocarpus > Xylocarpus granatum. The sequence continues at coordinate 110,745 of BNST01002167.1, forward strand.
GAGAAACAGCAAAAATAATTTAAATAGCGAAGGACCTTTAATTGATCGGTATCTTAGAACTTGTCCCGTAGATATATTAATCAGCCACTGTCGATACAACATGGAAATAAACGAAACTATTAGAGAATGGTAACATTAGGAGATAACACTACAATATTAACTTAAGATTACTTTCACATGTTTGTGGCTAAAACTAATATTAACAAATAACAATTTGAGTAAATTGTTGATAGATCGAGAGTTGACTCAACTACCATTTGCATATGCAAATTGTTAAAAACTTTGTTATTGACCACTTGCAAACTTACAAGTGGTTAGAAATTTGTATAAGAATCCTATGGTTAATTAGGAATGGAAGTTAACAAAGTTTCAGACGAATACTTTTAAACCTATATTTTCATCTTACTGCACTAAATTCATACCAAATTCGTAGAAAATTTGATATTTTATTATCAAATTTATTTTACATAAATATTTAATATTTACTATACTCGTGTGAATATTTTTAAAATTGTAGTGAATTTTTTTTAATATTTTCAATTATATTTTGTATTATTATTAAATATTAAAGTTAAAACTTATAAATTATCTAACTAAAATTATAAATTTTTAAGATTATTTAAAATAAAATTCATTATTTACATAAAATTATTAATTATATTTAACATAAAATAAAATTCATCACATACTATTAAAAAAAATACAGTAATTATTTTTACAAATTCACATATAAAATATCAAAAATTTAAAATAAAAAATTTATAAACTCATAAGTCTAAAATAATAATTACCAAATTCATATATTTATTTTACTCAATTGTAGCTAATAGTCACTCAACATATTTTTTACAATAATAATAATAATACATAAATTAATGCAGAATAAATTTTTGTAAGTAACAAAAAAAAATCACTAAACCTCATCAATAACATCTCTTCTTTTAAATAAACTTTTTAATCTAGATGCAAACATTTTGAAATTTAGAGTGCTTCATAGCCAAAGTTCTTTAATAAATAACTTGAAAAATGTCCCATAATTTATTTTATGGATTCATAAGTTGAAATCAACTTGAATTGATTGATATCTATAACAATGAAGATTGTATTACCCTTATTATAAGCCATGGTAAGAGAAGTTTAGCTGAAAATAATAAAATGCCATGCCTTCTCATTAATTACTTCGATAAAATCTGTCATTTTTACCTTCCAATATGAATACTTTGTGGTATCAAGTAGTGGCAGTTGAGATATTAATCTTCCTTCAGTTTGAGAATGCATACCTACAAAAAACTAATCAAAACACCAAAATCTCATTAATAAGTTAATGACTAACTCTGATATCAATTTTCAAATTTATTTTAAAGAGTATTTTATAACTTTAATTATTTATTCAATTAATTAAAATAACATCATAAAATAAGTAAATAAAAGAAACAACAATTTTAACATGTTTCAAATTTTCAAATCTTACATCTACGAGGCCGTACATAAAGAAAACAATCTACTAAAAAATCAAATAATTATAAATACTAATAAACTTAAGTAAAACTAAAGACTCTTTCTTTATATTATTGTTTTTATTTTGAATATTTTTTAGTTATCTTATTTAGTGAGATCCTCTTAAATTGACATGTCAAAATTCTTTGGACAAATTAAGCAAGATCCCATTGTTTGATATCTTTGAACTCCCTTCAACTAGTACAAACTATTCTCTTGAATAATCTTTTGCTTGTTTCTTGAAGAGCAATATCAAAACTTGTTAATGACACTTAAAGAGAATACTTTCTAAGTTTAACAAAATAGAAATTATAGACTTATAATCTTTATTAAATTGTTTTCACTTTAAAAGACAAAAGAAAATATGAACAACTTGGAAAACAAAGCAAGAAGACCAAGGAACAAAAATCACACATAAAGGCTCTACTAACATTACTTTGGATTGATGATGTCAATATCGACTAGTTTCTTACTGAGCGGACTTTTACAAGTTCACTTTTTTGAAAAACCTCTACATTTGTAGTATCTTTCTTCCATCATTTTTTTTGCAGCATCTTTCTCAATTGTAACCGCTTGTTTAGCTTCCTGGTACTCTATATGTCATATGAAGTCACGTGCTTCTTTCATAGATCATATCAGAATGCACGTATGTTAACTTCCTTCCTCAAACCTTTTAAAGCAATTGGGAGATTATACGCCTTCAATTCCAACACTTTAACATCTCTTCACAAAATCCTTCAAACTTTTACTTGGTCCTTGTGTAATTAAACTTCAAGCTGTTCCAAGTCCTTCACTAGCATGTTGGCTCTTCGAAATTTCTTCATGAATTCATGGTACAGTTGTCCAAAAGATTTTATACAGTATAAACTATTGTACTAGGGCCGAGTGTGACCCTCAAGAATTAACGAAAAAGGACAACACATCTCCAACTTCGACAACCCTGAATATTCATCATTTCTCTATACCGATCTACATGTAGTGTTAATTTAGTCCGTCTGTATAAGCAGGGATTTGTAGCATTTTGAACCTCTATAAGAGTCATAAACTCGAGATCTCCCTACTTAAAACAGTAATTCTATCTTAAATTCAAATTTTTTTCTCACTCCGCTTTTAAGCACTCTTGTCAACTCTAGGACCTCCTTCAATTTATTCAATTCTTCTTATAGCTCCCCTTGTCACATCTCTTTTTGCTGCACTATTCTCTTCTTGCGACACCTACCAGGTCATTTCTTCGACTAGGCATGGATCTCAAAAGCCTTTCATTTCTTCTCCTCTTATCACCGAAATACCTTCTCTCACCCTCTTCTTGAATCTGGAATAGGTTGTTGGCAATATTTTGGTGATGAGACCCTTGCTCACTTGTCCCTTCATAATTAACCTTTTGCTTCCCTTTTTGAGTTGCAGTCAATCTTCTTGGCAAAGGATTTTTCCCCATCAAGCCATTTTCATGGGCCCTTATTTACTCGTTTTTCCAATTTCCTACTCCGGCTAATATTTTTTACCATATTTGATCAAATATCCAGAACTATG
>BNST01002169.1:0-16405 GCA_019650275.1 Xylocarpus granatum
TAGTTTACATTCATTCACCTACCTTAATTCATTATATGATGTTGTATGAGATAGATGTAGTTGGTGACCCAAATGAAATGTGGTTTTTAGTTGGTGGCCAGATGGTCTGATTTTCTCAGGTTGAGTTTGCGTTGATAACCGGACTTAGGTGCTGCATTTTTCTAATTTACATTTGCAGGACAGTTCTCGTCTTAGGGATATGATATTTGGAGATAGAGACGTGATCACCCTAAACGATCTAGATTTAGTTTTTGATGTCTTTAGATTTTTCATCTCTTTCGATGTAGATGTTGTTAGATTATCCTTTTTTACTTAGTTGAGAGGTTTTATTTGGTAGACGGTAGATCACATGTTGATTTTGGTTATTAGATATTTTAGAGGATTTAGAGGAGTTTAATAGATATCCATAGGGATCTGCCGCCCATCTATACGTCATGCAGTCTTTGCGCCGATCACTCGCCATCCACCACGCAAATACAAGGGTAGCACGGCCGCTCGATTTGGCCGCTAACTGCGACAGCCCAATTTAAGGGCACACACTATAACATCAGCGGTGTGATGGCACGATTGCATGTTCAGGTATCATTACAAACTAAATGTAGTGTTCATGGTGTGTTTTGTGTTTTCTCACATGCTTAACTTATGCATGCAGGTGTGGATTTACGAGAGTATTCCTAGCCTGCAGCAGAGGTTTGCTTCTATTGTACGTGATGGCGTCCCGCGCATCATCTGCTGGAAGACGGGAAGCGAGGTGTGTGACCATTGCGATGTTGCAACATGGTATTTGTTGCATCAGAGATGCTTCAGGTAGTTCCTTCCCTACAGCTTGATGGTGTAGAGCTGGAACTGTCTCATGTGGTTGAATTGATGTAGATTATTCAACCACAAGGTGCGTACCGGGGTAACATCCTAACAACCTCGACAGTTATGTAGCAAGTATGCGTTTACAATATTGTGTTGACGTTTTTGGAATAAGCTAATAAAAGTATTATACCTTGAATATACATAATTGTCCATAATCACATAACTTTTTTTCTATTGTTTCAGCGTCATTCTTCTCCTATGCGAGGTCTCATCATTCACCGGCAGCCTCACATCACTCAAGAACTGCCTCACATCATTCCCCACCTGCATCGCATCATCATTCACCAGTACCTGTCTCTAATCATTCGAAGGGGAGACGAGTATGCTTCGGGATCATCATCATTGCAAATCAGATACAAAGCACAATATCCGTGAGACCAATCAGATGCACCGCGGTTTTGGTGATCGCACGGGCCATTCGCCGCCTGCGCAGTCGCACTATTCATCCATTGGACCAGCATACAATCATGAGGAGTTTAGAAGATTTGTTGAAGATCGATTCAACTTCTTAGATTTAGAGGTCCACTACAGGTGGTCAAGTACTGATGTGATATACGAGATGATGCACACACTAACAATAGAGCGTGTGCTCTTGCGCATGAACATTCGCGAATAGAATGCGAGTTGTGGGGTGCGGGTCGAGGCGTAGCTATCAAGCAATCCTTCGAGGCATGGATGGGCGATTAAGTGGCCATTCAATTAGAGACCACAGTGATTTATTCATGCCTATCATATAATACATTGATTTTTATGTAGTTGTGTTGCTATAACTTTAATTATGTTGTGTTCTGCAGTGTTTCAGAGGTTTTGACAACGGGCCCAAGTCATCATACAGCATGCCATCGACGGTGAACATCATACTGCCAAAATATGATGCGCGAAGGTGAATTAGTGTTGTAGCCGTAACGGTAAATGTTTATAAGGGCGTCGGCCCGCAAATGAAAAGACACGTACTACTAAACCCAGGATAAGCGGCCTGGCATAATCCAAACCTAAAACATGAAATTTCTACAGTTAGCCACCAGACATACCAGTGATTAAACCCTTATTGGCCCTTTGATTGAGAGTGTCTAACTTCATATATAGTTGGCTGGACCACCGGATGCCAACTATTGTAGACGCGGACATGCAACTATGCACGTCGGATGGATTGCGTTGTATTCCGCTGTGAATTCTGCATTAAGAAAAAGAATACTGTACAGTTAGTGTTGCCGGTAACCCACGTGTATCATTAGTTACGTACTCTCAAAATATGGTAGATAGATCATAAAATTCGTTTTTAGTATTAATGCAGGTACATTTGTTTAGTATTGTTATTTGTGTGAGGGTCATAGGGGGGGGGGGGCAGTTAACAATGTACCGCAACAATATCGCGCGCAGGGATATGTATAAAGTACCATCGCCCATATTTACCATATAATAGTGTGCGTATAATTCCTACTGTTCCCTTACGATTTATTTAATTACCTTTCGACTTACTCGGTTCCTAATCCTCGCTGTTTAACTTTTCAGACCAATTGCTTTACAGATGGCGACGTAGGACTGATGGGCGACTACTCCGACCTTGAGATACACATCTGAGGTGATCGAACTGGTATCTACAAGCCTGGTGTAACGATGGTGGATTATGTCTGATGCTGCGCTACGACTGTATGCGATGGTTAGCTCATTGGTGTGGCCATGTCGTGTGACTTGCTGTCGAGGCATTGTCATCACAGTGTACGATTCCTCCCCCAAAGGACATTTAAGTAGCGAGCTCCATGAAGCGATGAATCCCATTTGTATGCTACTCTCGGTGGCTCTACGCAGCCTAGGATTTTGGGATGAGCGACCTGAGTGCTGCAGAAGCACGAAACACGCCGTTCCAGTCCCGTAGGCTCAAGGTACACCGACTCAAACTGTAAATAGCTGGGATTGTGGGGTTTTCGTTTGTAAATAAATATATAGAATATATGGTATGCTAGGCGCTCCATTGTGGATTTCACAGTAGCTCACACCATTTTTTAGATTAAAATTGCATTAGACCTTTTTGTAGGTTGAATACATTGATGTAGTACTTTTTCATTATTTATGTAAATAACTATTGATTTAACTTTAGTCATTACAATTTTGTGGTATATTTATTGTTGGTGCACGTATGGGTTGTGGTTGTTGTTTGTTTTGGGTTGCAGGTGGTGGTGTAGTTAGAGAGTTTTTGTGGGGGTAGTGTTTTTGTTGTTAGTTTGCAGGTTGCTTAGGGGTAGATGTTTGAGACGTTGTTGTTTGTGTTGTTTAATGTTGGGTTGTAGTTGGTGGATACATGAGTTGCGAAGTTTTTGTTATTGTATATGAGTATATGTGTTGACTTTGTGAAGTTGATGGTTGTTTGTTGGGACTGTTGTGTTGATTTGTAAAATATACGCTGTGTAAAAGGAAATTTGTTTGGCGTTGATTTGACTATGTGCTGATCGTAGCACTAAATTTTGTGTTGGTTTAATTGTGTCTGCTGATGTATTAATCATGTCACTAAACAATCATCATACAACAAAATGTGGCGCAAAAATATAATATATTAAAATTGCACACAATTCATAATCACAAATTAAACTAAACAATCATCATACAATAACTATGACGTACAAGTGAGTATAATATAGTATATAATAGTATAATAGGTATACATACATATATATATAGGTATCGTACGCCTCACATCCTCCTCAAACTTCAACTAGAACATATCACCATGTTTAAACAATCGTAAAAAATTATATATAATTTTGCTACAAGTCATAGTTAGTATAAACCAAATCGCTTTTTCTTAGGTTTCGCCCTTCGTTCAAGGGGTTTCTACAAGTTGTGCGATTGTGACCACGTTGTTTACACCGAGAACACCTCTGAACAGCCACTTCTTCACCCAATGTAAGATAAGATGTGTGTAATTACTGGGTCATACCGGATGGGATACACCTATAGGGTGTTTGACAATGTGTGGCCCGAAATATCGTTGGGGACTAGCCAAAAGATGGATCACAATAAGATGTAATCTCGTTTGCATACGCATCCAATAGTGTCCTGTTGTGATAATATGTTGGAGTAAAATTCTCACATTACCTATCCCTGACAATCTAATTGGCTGTGCCATTGCGTGACATACGGTAGTTGTGTTTTTAGGTTGAAGCTCCGTGCACTGCATGTCTTCGCGTAAGATCCTCATATTAAATTTCGCCATGACCAATACTTTCGAACTCATAATGCGAAACTGGATAGACGGACAGAGTTAGCGACAATGATTCCTCCATTTTAACTTTTGCAATGTTGCTGCATGCATACAGTGATTGTCTCCGTCGTGTATACTAGTCTTCTCTCGTCCGTCATAAGCTCACCGCTGTAACGCTAAACATAGCAATCGACGTAAGGATCACAATCAGTCTCATTAAGGCCATGATGGTCTGAGTGTCCGTGCATCGCTTCACACCGTATTCATTTAGACTTTTGGCAATGTTTGTGGTCATTGTGTCGTATCGCCGAATGGGAAAATGACATCTTGCCCAACGATGAAATCCTACATCATTTTCTAAATATTGGCAGCATCATTGTGAACTAACCTCAGCTTCTCCATATGCTTCTCAAATTTATCAAAAACAAATGCTTTTGTAGTTTGGTAGAAACCCATGAGAAAAGCATCTTTAAGTGGCGGTCAGTTCAACTTGAACTTTGGTTTTCAAGAAGGTCCCTTCAATTGGTGTAGTGTATGTGTGCAGTGTACTCGTGTGGTATGCTCAGGAGAAAGACGAGATTCGTAACAACCCTTTAATATAACCTGTTGGGTGGCAAATCCAGACAAACACAAGAGTCTTACCTAAACTGGCCCGTGTGGCGTGCTTGGAGCACTTCGTGGGGTAAAAACCAGTGTCCCAGTCGAAGCATCATATGTTGTGTCGGGAGGGCCGGCATGAGCTCCGTGAATGCAAACAGTGGAAGATCGGGTGTGGTGTGAGTCTGGTGGCTCAGCAGAGCAGTCGCAAACAAACGCGTGGGTGGCGTCGAGTAGTGCTGTGCGGGAGGGTAAGGTGTCGTCGCAGGTGTGTAGTGCTCAAGGCAGAGGGTACGAAGGGGGCCATACGAACAACAGTGCGTGCGTGTCAAACGCAGACAGGGCCAGAAGAAGGAGACAAGAAGAGGGTGTGCATGCATGTCTCGTCAATATTCTAGTGTGGAGTGGTATCGTGTTCTGTGGGTATTGTGCTCGCAGGTGGTGAGTGGGTTGACGTAAAAATGTGGTGTGGTAGACAAGAGGGAATGAGCTAGCTGGGCCCCGCACGCTTAATTTTGATGTTTCTACGCCTGTGGGGGGTGGTTGGGGGCGAGCCTGTCGCGGTGGCGAGAAGATATGCCCGACGGCAAGATTGCTGCGATGTGGTGAAATGTGGGTAAGTCTTGTGTGGGTGTGGGAGTCTAATCTGGTTAGGGTCCTAGGAGTTGTCAGCAACATATTCACCAATAAATCGACTGGTGGCTTGGCGGTGGCTTGGATGGGTAATTGTGGGCGTGCGTCGAACAGAGGATATGGGCGGGGGTCAGCACCTCGGAGTTGGTCTGCACCAGGCCACTGGGGTGTCTTCCAGCTCGGGATGGTGTGGGGCAGCAAACAGGCGCTCATTGTAGTCTGGGGTGTGGGCAACAACACGTGGCTAACCGCAAAGGGGGGGGGTGCGTGGGGGGGTCGGTCGGGTTGTGATGCGTGTTTGCGCATTGTGAAATTGAAAATTATTCTTCAGTGTTAATACACCCAATGCATCTATCATGTTATGTGCAAACACGGACATTGCAGTCTCTAGCCTGTAGAAAACGATGGTGGAATAAGTGGCACACGACGACCACTGTGTGGAAGACTTGAAGACCAGCCATGTCACCATCAATCCTCATAGATGTGCCACTCTCATGAGCTTGTTGACTCAAGTTCCCAACTGGGTAAGGATCGCCAGCCTCGCAATCATTCCTCCACGTATGAGCTGGCATTTCGTTATATGCAGGAAAGGCAATGGGCAGAAAATGGGGCAACAAAGGAGAGCATGGGCCAGAAAATGTGCATAACAAGAATGGCAACAGAAAGTATGCAGCCCAGTAGTGAAGCCCAACCAGTATTTGACTTAATCCTAATTAATGAAGGACATCTACGCCAAGCAGAGTTCCAGCAGCAGCAGGATATCCATGCCAAGGAGAATTCCAGCAGCAGCAGGACATCTATGCCAAGAAGAATTCTATCAGCAGTAGGACACTCATGATGAGTTCCAGTAGCAATAGGATAGTCGCGACAAGAAGAATTCTAAGGGCAGAAGGATATGCATTCAAAGTCCTAGTCCTACAAGGATTAGGCAAGAGGAAGTGCAGCTGCTGTAAAATACAAGATAAGGTAGGAATTCAAGAAAGACCAAGAATCCTAGTAGGATTAGGACACAAAGGATAAGGTCTATCTTGATAATGTTTTATTTGACTTAGAAAAGCTTGTTGACTTAGGAAAACATATCCTAAGTGGATAAGGAACCTAAGTACTAGTTAAATTAGGATAAGGCTGTCTTAGGACTATAAATACAGCCCATTATTTGTGAGAAGACATAAGCTACGAATTTTGTTATTTTCTCATTCATTAATCAAGAATCAAAGGTAAGCATTCTTGCTTCTATTCTTGTTTATATTTCGGTTATCTTTTAAGAGTTGTCTTGAGATAACTTGGGCTTAAGTTAAGGTTAAGAGTTGTCTTCCTTGCTTAAGAGCTAAGGTTGAAGTTAAGAGTTGTCTTCTTCAACCAAGGCAAGTTGTGATAGGTTTAAGAGTTGTCTTGCCTATCCAACATATCTTTATATATATTAGTTAACCCGAAGGACAGCTTAGGGGATATAAAATAAGAAAAGAACTCAAGAATCAAACGGGACAGCAAGTTAGGAAGGATTTTCAGTAGGCGTGCTGACCCCTAAGGTGTAGAAAAGTTGGGGAAAAAAATCGGGACCCCAACAAATTGGTGCTTTCATTGAGAGATCAGCACAACCACCAGTTATAAGAAGCACAATCACCCTACAAATTAGTGCTCTAGTTAAGACAGCAGCACAAACACCATCAATTGCAAGGCATCGAGGTTACCATGTCATCTCGGCAGCATTCACCCTCACTACAACAGCGAACTAAGGAGGACTTTGGAAGAATTCTGACCTTAGAGAGGAACCGACGCTTACTCAATGACCAGGTAAGTGATATCAAACATCAATTATCTTCTATCATCCATTCTCTTGAGCAATTGAAGAGAGACACACCACGAGTGGCTGGAAAACAAGTCAAAACTGAGAAAGCCAGGAGCAGTATACTGCCACAGCAACCTAGAAGGCTGCATTCGGAGGAAGATTTTCACCATGAACAGCTTCCCTCTCAAGAAAGGGGGAGAGTGCACATGAGTCTAGGGTGCAGAAGGGAGGTGCCACCGAATTTGCACCAGCCCCATGACCCCTATGATGAATACAGCGACGATGAGGTCTTGGATCGAAGGCCAGCAGCGTGGCAGCCAAGGAGAATGCAGAGTTGTCATGAGGCAGAACGTTGGCAGACAAATAGGAGAGAGGAATGGCAAACACTACGACAGCCCAAGCCACTACACTAGGCCTAAGGTAAAAATCAAATTCCCAACCTTTGAGAAAGGGGATCCAACCGAATGGATCTCCAAGGCTGAGTTCTATTTTGAGAAACAAGGTGTTGAGAGGGGTGAAAGGGTTGATTTTGCATCCTGTCACCTATGTGGGAGAGCCAACCAATGGTGGCATCAGCTTAAGGCTACCTATGGCCGAGAAGGTAGAAGGATTGGCTGGAGAAGTGATGTGCTCAATCATGAAAATGAAGTTACTGCCATCCAAGAAAGATTAATCCTCATTAACAAAGGATATCCATGCCAAGAAGAATTCCAGCAGCAGCAGAAAATATCACTAGGCAAGGAGTTTGAGATCAAGTAGGGTTTTACTAAGATTTTAGGATTAGGAACCCGATATATTAGGCTTATCTTCATAGAAATCTAGATGATTTAGTAGTCCTTATTTACTTAGGAATCCTTATCATAGATGAATTAGGCGTTTTAGTATAAGTTAGACATGGAAAGGCTGTCATTACTATAAATACGGCATTAGTGCTTGTAATTAAACAGTTTTGAGAAATAAGCGAAATTTTGCTTCGTTGCATCCAAATTCTTATCTAAACAAATTCCTTGTTTAGTGGCGAATTATCTATCGATTCTTATCACTCTTCCTTCTTTCTATCTTAGAGTGTGGCGAATCAACCTAGTAATCTTGTTTGTGGCGATTTGATCTTATCAAACTTGATTAACTAGTTTTCTCCTATTAAACTTTTCATAGGCTATCCCTATCACATTCCTACTTCAAAATTCGTACATAACCCTTCCGCTTTCTTAAAACACCCCTACAGACCCAGTAACTTACTCCAATTACGAATTTTCATCCACCCAACAACTATACTATATACCAGCACCTTTTTCCATCCATAAAACCCTAAAAAAATATACCCATTAGATCTTGATTCACCATTGAAGATCCTTGAGGCATATCAAGAAGGTTCACACAAGAATTGATGGACAAATTTGGCTCCTCTAGCATCACCAATATTTGCTCCAAGTTTGATGGGAATCAAGTCTTTCCTTCATCAAATTCTAAGAGTTCTGCACCAGTTCAGAACTTAGAATTCTCGTCTCTGCCTCCTGAGATGCCAATCTGGAGAACAAGCGAAGACGTTTCATCACCAACAATTCCAGTTGATGACAGTAGAGGAAAAGAATTATGCACAGGAGATGCATATGCACTTTCAGATGATTGCGACGCTAAGGACACAAGTGTTCCAGGACAGGACTTGGTATGCCAAGATAAAGATGCAGATGTCTTGTGACGAGTCGAATAATGCATCTACCAAACATCCTGATTCATCTATTCAGATCGAAGGACTTGCTGATCTTTCACGGACAGATTCACATGCTGCAAGAGATCAGACCTTTAAACCATTCATTGGTCAAACTGAAGCGGAAAATATGCTTAGCATACAGCAAGCTTTACAAGGCACAAATATTGATCAAACGCCATCATCTGCACCTGTTTTAGACCCTCAATTCCCTGGACAGAATGAGGATTATTTGGGTTGCAGCTTGAACACTGAAGATCCAGACATTCCATGCAACAGGTCAGGTGTTCTGGACAGCAACCCCATTGCCAGCACAAATGCCCAAAGCCGCATGGACAGCGAGGAGGAAGCCGAGGCAGTACACTCCCCAGATCATGCGGAAGAAGGCGAAATCAACTTGCATGCAGTAGGGGCAACCACAAAGCCTACTGCAATAAGGTTGTTCACAACCATTAACGGCAAAAACGTTTTGGTGTTGATAGATAGTGGAGCTACTCTATAACTTCATCAACACAAAACTGGTCAAAACACTCCAGCTATGTCCGAAAAGGATTGCACCCTTTGAGGTAAGAGTGGCAAGCGGACAGAAGCTCAAGTGTGTGCAAGTTATCAAGGCAATAGCTACGCAGATTCAAGGAGTCAAGATAGAGGCAGAACTGCATGTGTTAGCCTTGGCAGGCCTTGATGTGGTTTTAGGCAATGCTTGGCTTAAAACCATAGGCAAGATAATGTTCGACTATGAATCCATGGCCATGCACTTCCAATGGAAGGGAAAGGGACTGCACATGGGAAGGCATCCACCACCAATGCAGCGCATCATTGTGAGGTAAGTACCCTTGAACGATTATACAGAAAAAAGGGCACAATGTTTTGCGATTCTATTGGCCACAAAAGAGGAAAACACAGCCAAACATCCTACACACGAAGACATACCAAGAGGAGTAAGGGATCTTTTGGAGCAATTCAGAGATGTCTTAGGAGAGCCACAAGGACTACCACCCTCAAGACATTATGACCATGCCATCCCATTAATCGACGAAACCAAGGCGATTAATGTAGCACCTTACCGGTATGCACACTTCCAAAAGAACAAGATCGAAAGACAAGTGGAGGAGATGCTACAGCAAGGTATTATCCGACCTAGCACCTCACCCTTTTCTTCTCCCATTCTACTTGTTAGAAAGAAAGACGGAACTTGGAGGTTTTGCACCGATTATCGGGCACTCAACCAAGCAACTAGTCAAGGATCGTTTTTCGATCCCAACAATTGATGATATGCTGGACGAGTTACATGGAGCAAAGCTGTTCACCAAGCTGGATCTCAAGGCCGGATATCATCAAGTACGCATGAAAGAAGAGGACGTGCAGAAGACAGCATTTCGGACTCATAGTGGACACTACGAGTACCTAGTCATGCCTTCGGACTATGCAACGCACCCTCCACCTTTCAAGCAGCCATGAACGACATCTTCAAACCTTACTTGTGCAGGTTTGTTTTAGTTTTCTTTGATGACATTTTGGTCTATTCTAGGAACCATAATGATCACATAGAACACTTAGCAAAAGTGCTAGAAGTGTTAAGAAGAAATCGTTTTGTCATCAAGCCATCCAAGTGCACATTCATGCAAGAGGAGCTTGAGTACCTCGGTCACATCATATCCGAAAGAAGGAGTGAAGGTAGACCAACAGAAAATAGGAGCCATGCAAACATGGCCAACTCCAAAGAATGTCACAGAACTTAGAGGATTTCTAGGTTTGACAGGCTACTATCGCCGATTTGTTTCGCAAATACGGTGCCATAGCAAAACCACTAACGGATTTGCTAAAGAAGGACGGATTCCTATGGACAGAGAAGAGTGAAGACGCATTCAAGTTGTTGAAGCAAGCTATGTGTGAGACCCCAATGTTAGCACTGCCTGACTTCAACCAAACCTTCGAGCTTCACACTGACGCATGTCAAGATGGAATAGGTGCTGTCCTCAGTCAAGCCGGAAGACCTATTGCATACATGAGCAGAGTCTTAGGGCCCATGAAAAAGGAATGGTCAGTATACGCCAAGGAGATGTTAGCCATCATCCATGCAGTCAAGGTATGGCGACCTTACCTTCTTGGGAGGAAATTCCTGATCATTACAGATCAACAACCCTTGAGAAGCCTCATGAGAGCAGAAAATTACCACACCAGAGCAGCAAAAGTTCCTTGTCAAGTTGCTGGGATACGAGTATGAAATAATCTACAAACCTGGCAAGGAAAACAAGGTGGCAGGCGCATTGTCCAGAAGCAATGGAGGTCAAGCGTTATGGACAGCATGTGAGCCTAATGACGCGTGCCTTACTGCCATTAGCAGAGCAAAGTGGAATGTATGGACAGAAATCAAAGAGGCAATGGAGATTGATCCTCACAGACAAGAGCATGCCAAGAAGATTAAGAATTTTGACCTTAAGGTTAGTAAATTCACCCCTAAGAATGGATATATTTGGCACAAACAGCAGCTGTATGTACCAAACATACCGACACTAAGGGGGAAGATCTTAAATCACTTCCAAACCTCACAGGAAGGAGGACATTACATGCGGATCAAGCTATACTTTTGGTTGAAAACATTCAAGGCAGAAGTCAAGAAGAAAACAAGCAATTGTGACATTTGCCCATGGATAAAACCAGAAGATGGCAAGACCAAGGGATTGCTACAATCTTTGCCATTACCTGTACAAGTTTGGGAAGACTATAATGACATCCAGCAGCAGTTTTCCAACTTTCACCTTGAGGACAAGGTGAGTCTTCAAGAAAGGGGGATTGTTGAGAACCTAAGTATGCAGGAAAGGCAATGGGCAGAAAATGGGGCAACAAAGGAGAGCATGGGCCAGAAAATGTGCATAACAAGAATGGCAACAGAAAGTATGCAGCCCAGTAGTGAAGCCCAACCAGTATTTGACTTAATCCTAATTAATGAAGGACATCTACGCCAAGCAGAGTTCCAGCAGCAGCAGGATATCCATGCCAAGGAGAATTCCAGCAGCAGCAGGACATCTATGCCAAGAAGAATTCTATCAGCAGTAGGACACTCATGATGAGTTCCAGTAGCAATAGGATAGTCGCGACAAGAAGAATTCTAAGGGCAGAAGGATATGCATTCAAAGTCCTAGTCCTACAAGGATTAGGCAAGAGGAAGTGCAGCTGCTGTAAAATACAAGATAAGGTAGGAATTCTAGTCTAGGTAGGAATTCAAGAAAGACCAAGAATCCTAGTAGGATTAGGACACAAAGGATAAGGTCTATCTTGATAATGTTTTATTTGACTTAGAAAAGCTTGTTGACTTAGGAAAACATATCCTAAGTGGATAAGGAACCTAAGTACTAGTTAAATTAGGATAAGGCTGTCTTAGGACTATAAATACAGCCCATTATTTGTGAGGAGGACATAAGCTACGAATTTTGTTATTTTCTCATTCATTAATCAAGAATCAAAGGTAAGCATTCTTGCTTCTATTCTTGTTTATATTTCGGTTATCTTTTAAGAGTTGTCTTGAGATAACTTGGGCTTAAGTTAAGGTTAAGAGTTGTCTTCCTTGCTTAAGAGCTAAGGTTGAAGTTAAGAGTTGTCTTCTTCAACCAAGGCAAGTTGTGATAGGTTTAAGAGTTGTCTTGCCTATCCAACATATCTTTATATATATTAGTTAACCCGAAGGACAGCTTAGGGGATATAAAATAAGAAAAGAACTCAAGAATCAAACGGGACAGCAAGTTAGGAAGGATTCCAGTAGGCGTGCTGACCCCTAAGGTGTAGAAAAGTTGGGGAAAAAATCGGGACCCCAACAGTAGGGCAGCAAGCGGTACGAACTTCTGAGACCAACCTGAATATCTCCACAGGCACGGCAGTGGCATCAGACATGTTTGGCAGTGCGCGGGACAAACTTCCGGAAGCGACCAGAACATCCCCTGCAGGTGCGACAGAGGTTTCGGGCGTGTTGGGCAGCACGCGGGACGAACATCGGGAGCAACCGGAACATCCTGCAGGTGGAGCAGAGGCTTCAGATGCGTTGGGCAGTGCGCAAGATGAACTTTCGGTAGCAACCAGAACATCCCCACGGGAGCGGTAGATGCATCGAACGCGTTTGGCAGTGTGTGGGACAAACTTTTGGTAGCATCCGGAACATCAACACGGGCATGGCAGAGGCGCAGGTGCAGCAGTGGGCAGCACACAGGATGAACTTCCAGGAGTGACCGGAACATCCCCACGGGCAAGGTAGAGGCTTCAAGTGCATTGGGCAGTGCACGAGACAAAGTTCCTGGAGTGACTGAAACATCCCTGTGGGTGCGGCAACTGCATCGGCCGCATTTGGCAGTGCATGGGACAAACATCCAGAAGCGAATGGATCATCCTTGCGGACTGACAGAGGCTTTGGGCATTTGGCAGTGCACGGGACAAACTTCTGGGAGCGACCAGAACAGCCCTACGGGCTCGGCAGTATCATTGGACACGTTTTGCAGTGCACGAGGCAAACTTGCCAGAGCAAACAGAACATCTCCGCGCTCGTGGTAGCTGCATCGTACACATTCAGCAGTGCACAGGATGAACTCCTGGGAGCGACCGGATCATCCCTGTGGGCACGGCAGATGCTCCAAGCATGTTGAACAGTGCTCAGGGTGAACTTCCAAGAGCGACCAGGACATCCCCGCACACGCAACAGAGGCATCGGGTGTTTTTGGCAGTGCGCCAGATGAACTTTCAAGAGCAACCAAAAAATCCCTGTGGGCGCAGCAGCGGCATTGGAAACATTCGGCAGTGAGTGGGACCAACTTCGGGCAGTGACCAGAAAATTCCCCAGGGTGCAGCAGAGCATCGGGTGCATTGGGCAGTGCGTGGACCAACTTCCGGGAGCAACCAGAAAATCCTCGTGGGCTCAGCAGAGGCATCGGACGAGTTTGGCCATGCTTGGGACAAACTTCCTGAGCGACCAGAACATCCCCGCGGGTGTGGCAGAGGCTTCTGGCGCGTTGGTCAGTGCACGAGATGAATTTACGGTAGCGACCCGAACATCCTTGCAGGCATGGCAGTGGTGTCGGACACGTTTAGCAGTGCTTGGATTGAACTTCCAGGAGCGACCTGATCATCCCGGTGGGGGAGGCAGAGGCGTCGGGTGTGTTCAGCAGTGTGCGGGATGAAATTCTGGGAGCAACTGCAACATCCCCGCGGCACGGCAGTGGCGTCGGACACGCTCGGCAGTGTGGGGGACGTACTTCCAGGAGCAATTATAACATCCTAGCGGCGTGGCAGCGGCATTCAGCAGTACGCTGGACGAACATCCAGGAGCTACCCGAAAATCACTGCAGGCTCAGCAGAGGCATCGGGCACGTTCGGCAGTGCTCGGGATGAACTACCAGGAGCGACCGGAGCATCCCCACGGGCATGTTGGGCAGTGCACAGGACAAACTTCTGGGTGCAACTGGAACATCCCGCAGGCGCGGCAGAGGCATCGGTGGCGTTCAGCAGTATGTATGACAAACTTCGGGGAATGACCGGAACATCCCTGCAGGTGCTGGGTAGCGGGGTCAGGGGCATCCGTCAGTGCACAGGACAAACTTCTCGAGATTGACCGGAACATCCCTGCAGGCATGGAAGGAGTGTTGGGTGCGTTTGGCAGTGTGCAGGATGAACTTCCGGGAGCGACCAGAACGTCCCCGCAGGCATGGCAGCATCATTTGGCATGTCCGACAGTGCACAGGATGAAGCTCCGGGAGCAACCAAAAAATACCAGTGGGCTCAGCAGTGGTGTTGGACATATTCGGCAGTACTGGGATGAACTTCCGGGAGTGACCGGAACATCCCCGTGGGCGCGACAGATGCTTTGGGTGCATTGGGCAGTGCACGCGACGAACTCCAGGAGTGACCCAAACATCCCGCAGGCATGACAGCAGTGTCAGACACATTTGGCAGTGCACGGGATGACTTCTGGGAGCGACCAGAACATCCCTGCAGGTGCGGCAGATGCATCTGGCGCATTTGGCAGTGCACAGGACAATCTTCTGTGAGTGACTGGAACATACCCACCACAGGCGCAGCATAGGCATCGGATGTGTTCATGTTGAGAACCTAAGTATGAAGGAAAGGCAATGGGCAGAAAATGGGGCGACAAAGGAGAGCATGGGCCAGAAAATGTGCATAACAAGAGTGGCAACAGAAAGTATGCAGCCCAGCAGTGAAGCCCAACCAGTATTTGACTTAATCATAATTAATGTAGGACACTCATGATGAGTTCCAGTAGCAATAGGATAGTTGCGACAAGAAGAATTCTAAGGGCAGAAGGATATGCATTCAAAGTCCTAGTCCTACAAGGATAAGCCAAGAGGAAGTCCAGCTGCTGTAGAAAACAAGATAAAGTAGGAATTCTAGTCTAGGTAGGAATTCAAGAAAGACCAAGAATCCTAGTAGGATTAGGACACAAAGGATATGGTCTATCTTGATAATGTTTTATTTGACTTAGAAAAGCTTGTTTGACTTAGGAAAACATATCCTAAGTGGATAAGGAACCTAAGTACTAGTTAAATTAGGATAAGGCTGTCTTAGGACTATAAATACAGCCCATTATTTGTGAGGAGCTCATAAGCTACGAATTTTGTTATTTTCTCATTCATTAATCAAGAATCAAGGTTAGCATTCTTGCTTACTATTCTTGTTTATATTTCGGTTATCTTTTAAGAGTTGTCTTGAGATAACTTGGGCTTAAGTTAAGGTTAAGAGTTGTCTTCCTTGCTTAAGAGCTAAGGTTGAAGTTAAGAGTTGTCTTCTTCAACCAAGGCAAGTTGTGATAGGTTTAAGAGTTGTCTTGCCTATCCAACATATCTTTATATATATTAGTTAACCTGAAGGACAGCTTAGGGGATATAAAATAAGAAAAGAACTCAAGAATCAAACGGGACAGCAAGTTAGGAAGGATTCCAGTAGGCGTGCTGACCCCTAAGGTGTAGAAAAGTTGGGGAAAAAAATCGGGACCCCAACAGTTCAGCAGTGCTCGGGATAAACTTCTGAGAGCGGCCTGACCAGAACATCACGCGGGAGTGGCGGAGGTGTCAGCACGTTCGACAGTGCGCAGGAATAACTTCCGGGGTGACCAAAACATCACCGTTGGCACGATAGAGGCATCAGGCACTTTGGCAGCGCGCGGGAAGAACTTCGGGGGCAACCAAAGGGTGCGGCAGCTATGTCGGTGCGTTTGGCAGTGTGTCGGGGGACTAATTTGCTGGGATGATCGTGCTACCTCTCAATTGGGTGATTGTGCTGATCTCTCACATGAGAGCTCTTTTTTTCCCACTTTTCTACACCTTAGGGGTCAGCGCGCCTACTTGAATCCTTCCTAACTTATTGTCCTGTTTGATCTTGAGTTCTTTTCTTATATTTACCTCCCCTAAGCTGTCCTTCAGGTTAACTAATATATATAAGATATGTTGGATAGGAAGACAACTCTTACACACCTATCACAACTTGCCTTGGTTGAAGAAGACTACACTTAACTTCCACCTTAGCTCTTAAGCAAGGAAGACAACTCTAACCTTGACTTAAGCCCAAGTTATCTCAAGACAACTCTAAACATACCAAAAACATAAACAAGAATGTA
>BNST01002170.1:0-18293 GCA_019650275.1 Xylocarpus granatum
GTTCATCGACAAACGGAGCTCTCTCTTTGTCATCTCGTGCAAGATGCAACGAAGGACTCATCCTTTTTCCTTTTCGCGAACCACGGGAGCGCCTGCTGACGGATCCCTCTTGGGTTCCGTTAACATAAATGGTAGAGATAGCGGGATTTGAAGCTTTTAGTAGATTTAGATTGAGTGAGGGAAGTCCACGTGGGGCGTAGTCTTGAGGTCAACGAAGTTGACGGGACGGCTCTGTCTAACAGTGGTTAAGATATTAGCGGGTCCCACGTGGAAGAAATACCTGCTCCCACAGACTTTGAAATCCAACCTCCCCTCGTCATTTTTCGTTCTATCCACGTCAACGGTGAGCCTCCGCTTGGCTCGATTACACGAACACGGCTGCACTTACCTCCACATAAGTTTTTGTATTTTCATTGCTTCGCTTTATATATATATATATTGGGCCAATGGATGTTCTAATTTTAAGTGGGTAAATTTGCAAGTGATTAGAATTGCTTAATTAAACATCTGATTTCTTGTTTCAATTTGCAGCATCTATTTGTTCAAGAAGGTATATTTCCATTCCCCCTCTGAATCCTGTAAAAAGGGGTAAGACAAGTTACAAATTTTGAGAATTTAGAGTAACAATGTAAGTATTAATAAAATGGTGACGGGACAAAAATGTAACATGACGGTCATCACAATATACATATTTATATCTAATCAATACCAAAACTTTTATGCACAAAAATCTCAGTGTGATTCGTCAAGATGTGGAAAAAGTTTTAGTCAATGTTAGAAGATTTCCCATTTGGCACTGAAATCCTTAGCTGTAACGCTTTCTTGGCTTAAATAATAGAAGGATTGAGAATGATCAGGTTGTCTCTGTCTCACAATAATACAGGCCAGATCCTAGAATCCATGTGAACAGTATCCACAAATCAATGCAAGCAGAGCAGCATAAACAAAGGTTTTATCTCTTTCTGAATTTGTAAAAGATTCCCATTAGGTACTCGATCCATCGTCCATTTAAAGTGATGTTGTAGAAACTTAATGATGAAATCTCTCTCCAATCGTCATCGGAACTTGGTTTAGAGAGGATTCAAAGGAAGGGATATTTGCATAATATTGGGTCGTGGGTAAGTGAAATCACATCACATGCAACAGGTCGCTCAAAGTCAAAAAGAAGTGGAAGTAAAGGTGTGAAAATGAAAAAGGAGGGAGAAAATAGGAGCCATGAGCTGACAGTCGTGAGAGACAGCGCTCAAGGGACCAAACCAAAGCCGCAAGTCAGGGCTAGAAGTGTTTGTGTTGACGCTATTAACTTTGCGCACACGTTCAGTATCACATACTTACCTCTATAAAACACGAGCTTCCCGCGTACCTTCGCTGTATCAAGCAACAGCAATAGCTTTCTTTTCTTTGTATTACTCACGTTGACCATTCTACAAAGTTGGCAAACCCTAATCCACGCCCAAGCAAGTGGCAGTACTGCTTTCATTTAGACACGACCGCTACGTTTGCTTTCGACTCCCGCCTCGTTTTTAGGGCAAGTTATCTATCTTACGTCTTCATGACGCACGTATGAACTTGGACTCTACGCAATCGAGAATTGGTCCCAGACATTCATAAAAAAGAAGATTATACTACGCGTAGTCTATTACAGTGACAGAAAATGCATCCATCGAGGGTGCATGTTCATCTCGACGATTGGCTAAAATTAAATATATAGAGTCTTTGGCTGGCATTGACACAACTGATGATAGATAACGTGGTTAGACTTAATTGAAAGCTTTTCATTTTTTGTTCTAGATGGGAAGACAAGGAAATAAATGCAGGAAGGGACTGCCATCGAGGGTTCCGTGTTAAACTAATCCAACAGTGATGGAAGCTGACAAAGAAATTCTCTTCCTTCTCATTTTTTTTTCCCTTCGTTTTAGCATCTGTTGTGTTGTCTATTCTAATTAACTTTGTTTTACCTTGCAAGTCAGTTTCAGAGTGGGAACATCTTGACTTTAATATTAGCCTTCAGATGGGGCCGATCTCCTTGTCGGAACTCTGGAGCACATAACAGGTGGAAAGAACAAGCTACGGTTTTACATGGATCAAAAATACAAATTTGTGGATGGACACCGTTCATTTCATGAATTTTAAAGGGTGATTATCCTTACAATAAATTTGTATTAGAAAAAGTGTCCGCAAACAACCGTCTAAAATTTTACGTGAATTAAATAAGAATCTGAATTATATCTTATAAGTATTATAAACAATATGGAAATGGTTGAACGAATCATCACAAACCGACAGTTTAAATTTCTGGTTCAATTTGTTTCATATTCACCGACTGTTGTAATCCAGATTAAACGAGGTATGCGTTTGCATGTTCTTGTGCTCACTCAGTCTCGAGACTCACGACATCTCCACTTGATCTGCGTTTCCTAACAACGAAAGGTCATGGACCACTTGCACAGAAGTTGAAGGTAGCTATGGTTCTGGTCCACTAGCATGCTTAGACTAAGCAAGAGTGAAAGGGGAGCTTGGTTGGTTTTAGCCTAAGGCAACAGAAACAAGAATAAGAAGAAGAAGAAGGAAGTTAGTAAAATCTCATAAAAGGAAAGATTATCTTATTAAAGTGAAAGTATAATAAATAAAAATTAAAAAAAATATTTTTATTTATTTTTTAAAAAAAATTAATTAAATAATTTTATAATATATTATTTACTATTAAAGTGATAGGACTTAAATATCCCTCTGTTTTTAAGTTCTTTAGTGGCTATTAAGAAGTGGGTGCGAAGATGCAAAAGCCCTTTTAATTGTGACGAGACAGGTGGCAATGGGCCTTTCATTGTTTTGTCAAACATGGCCCACTTTATTATTCTTGTCTACTTTTCCCTTTCTCTTTCTAAGCAGTTAAGCCGGCAATTCTTAGTAACAAATTTTTAAAATGCCAACCTCTGTTACTTGTTACACCAACAGCCTGTTCGCTGATCAATCCAGAATTCAAATTTAGAATTTGAAATTAAAATAAATATTATGTATACTTAATAAAATAAAAATAAAGCTGAGAATGAAATAAAAATTTAATTTTTGAGTAAAATTTAAGAAGGGAGATTCTCGTTTATAAAATTAACGCTTTTATCCTCGATTAATTTAATAATATATTATTTTATTTCTTATTTTAATTAAAAATATAAAAATTAATTATAAAAATAAAAATATAATAATTAGTATTAGTTTTAATTAATTTTAGTTATTATTATAATTAATTATCAATAAAAATAACTTTTGAATAATAATTGTAATTATTATAATTAAAAAAAAATTAATTTCCGGCTGTGTTACATGGGCAATTGAGCTCTGAGTACAATGCGTGGGCCGAAGACCCAGCTGACTTCCATCATGGTACTGCGGAAACATGGTCAGACTTCTTGGTACAACCATTAAACGATGGTTAAGAACTTCTAAGTAGACCCGCCCAATCACCAAATTTAGTTTGTTTACGTTAAACATTTTTGTATTTATTTTTAAAAAAAATATTTCAAATAAGGTATATTCGATAATAAAAAATGGTAAAAATAAAATTTTTTAAATGTGTAATATTTCATGTACACTTTATCAGATAACTACTTTCTAGAAAAGAACCCGTCGTTGCCAGATTCTTGGGTTTGCATCGCCGTCCACCACATGCGCCTTTGCGAGCTTGCGTGGCCACGTCGACGGTGGACTTGGGTGGATAAATAAATCGAGAGACTCAGTCAACCTACACAAATTTATGCATTAATTGGGGCAAAATTAACGTGGTTGGCATCCACAACCGCACTTTTGAGTTGACGATGACTGTATCGCACCGCCCAATTAATGGGAAGATTCAAGCCTATGTGTCAAGGCAAATGTACCCGGTCAGAATGTATATGTTATTTTTAATTAGTCTTATTGCTGACAATGTTATTCCCCCGCCACCCCTCCCGTACCATATTATTCAGAAGGAAAAGGATTATAAAAAGTCAACCAATTGAACTCTTTGACTTTTTCACGAGGAGCTACAAGTCCCATCCCATGCCTCACCAAGCAAATATTTAAGAGGAGCATCTTCTTGCAAAATTTGCAAACATGGCTTCCTTTACTCCCCTATTCCTCTCGTTCTTCGTCTCTATGCTTCTCTGCTTTGCTTCGCATGGAGCCGAAGCTAAGAGATACCCAATCTCGATCTCATCTCTTTTGAGTAAAGAACTATTCGATGCCATTTTTATACACAAAGACGACAGTGCATGTCCGGCAAAAGACTTTTACACGTACGATTCATTTATACAAGCAACAAGATGTTTCCCACGATTTGGTAACACAGGGAGTTTAACTACTCGCAAGAGGGAAATCGCAGCTTTTCTTGCTCAAATATCCCACGAGACCACAGGTGGGTGGCCTACTGCACCGGATGGTCCATATGCTTGGGGATTGTGCTTCAAAGAGGAAGTTAGCCCTCAAAGTGACTACTGTGATTCTACGAACAAAGAATGGCCTTGCTTTCCTGGCAAATCTTACCACGGAAGAGGACCCATTCAGCTATCTTGGTATATTTACATTACATTTCTTAGCATAGCTATATTTATAAATTAAGCTTGTGAAACTCATATATTTGCCTCTATACTTGTAGGAACTACAACTATGGACCAGCAGGAAAGGCCTTAGGGTTTGACGGGCTAAGGAACCCAGAGGCGGTATCTAACAACTCTTTGATTGCATTCAAAACTGCTCTCTGGTTTTGGATGACGGAGCAGAAGCCAAAGCCATCTTGTCATAATGTGGTGGTTGGAAAATATGTTCCCACAAAAGCAGATTTAGCGGCTAATCGGACTGCTGGATTTGGATTGGTGACTAACATAATCAACGGTGGTCTCGAGTGTGGAATACCTAACGATGGACGAGTCAACGACCGGATTGGTTACTTTCAGAGATATGCCAAGTTGTTTAACGTTGACACAGGGCCTAACCTGGATTGTGAAAACCAGAAATCCTTCTGATAAAATTTTCTTCATTTTTCTTTTAGCGCCAAAGTGGATTAAACATTACATGACGCGGCTGCTGCAGTAATTTACTTGTTTATGTAATAAATTAATGTTTCTGAAGAAACACTACTGAATGGAACCTTGTGTTTTGTTTTTAGATTTTTTTAATTTTTCAAGATTCGATTTCGGATTTGAAGATTGATTTATCCATGCGAGCGAGCGTTTAAAACTGACAATAGGAAAAGGTCAAACCAGAAGGAGACAAAACAAGCATTGGACTGTTGCTTTTGTCGAATGCATGGCCTCATGCTTCTAGATATTAAAATCGCCATTCTTTGCGAGGCCCTGAAGGCAGCCGGCCACGCCTTTTCCTTTCCCGCAATAAAGTGGTATCTAAGAGTAATTAAGACAATAATCCTGATCTGAAAAGATTGACTAGAGTTATTGTTGGGTCTGTCACATTAACGGGAAAGTTGGGCCAGGGGCCGAGTTCTTTTTAAGGCCACTAACCCATTTGGGATCTGTCAGAATTGATTAATTTGAAATGAAACACCAACTGAACAGACAAAAGTAGAGCTTTAACCGGTTTAAACGTAGATGCAGCAAAAGAATGCCGAATAACAGAAGCTTATTATGGCAATGACAGCAAAGATGCTTCCATGCGGATACAGGGACATACGTATCCGGTAGCTGTCAGCAAAGCAAAAGACTTAAGTCGGAAATCAAATTAGCATAGCCCACAGTCTACATATGCCGAGGGTAGCTGTGGAGTATGTGGTAAGATAATAACAACCAATAAATAAAAAAACTCACTTATTAGTGCCTGTCGTCCACAGCATTTGAAATAGGAACAGCTATTGAAATTTTACATGAAAAGAAAACCATCATCACCTCACCTAATAACACTGTAAGCAAAGCCTTGGTTCTTTTGCTTAAAGTGAGAATTCCGAAAATGAAGCCGACATTGCTAGCTGTAAGCACTCATAAAAGAAAGACTTGTACACATAGTTGGTTTACCTTAGAGGAACGATGCAATTCGCTTTTCCTTGATTCTGGACTTACTCATTTAACAACACATGGAATATTGAAATGATAGATCGAGAAAGAAGCAGTAAATGCTTTCTACTCTTCTTCTTTGAACTCTGATCATTTACTGATATGGGATTCCCTGCGTGTAAGATCTATTTTGAAACTATACGGAAGCTTAAAAAGATTGGCATGGAGAGTTTTCAGAAATTTGACAGCCAAATTAAAGACAAGAGTACGACTATGGATTGCTCGTATCATTTTGATCATGTAAGAATATACATCAGTACGTAATACGTTTCTGCCTACCTACTCATTTTCACTCCCCAGTACAAAATTTTAGAAAAACAGAGATCAAATATGTGATTGATTCATTGACTCATCAGAAGCATCAACACTTCTATGCTACACCCTTGTGATCTTTAATCTCCTCACGGCGGACAAGAACATCCTACAGAAATAATACAGCAGTATGTATCACAATACCAACAGAAGTAAGAGGTAGATGTGTCAGAAATATTCTTGGAATTGGTTAAATGGTGAAGCTTACTCCCAAGGAACATCCCCAACTATCAGCCAATCCCCTTCCTTGTCTTCGTATGTTAACACATGGCATGTCTCAGAATGAGCTGATCCATCCATCTCAGGCCCTGCTTATTCCATTTATGAATTTTATTATTGAGCTAATTAAATGGCATAATTGAAGGAACAAAAATTGATACTTAGATTCTTACAGAGAATAGTGGTGTTGAACATATTGTCAAGAGTCCTTATCAAGTCATGGTAACCATCGTGGGCTAACAAATCCAGTTTTCTGCCAATTGGAATCCCTTCCATGTAAACCTTCACAAAGAAAGTTGAACTGTTGCTTTCATTTTCTTCCTCTTCTGGTGCTTTTCTCAGAAGCGGCTTGATCGGTGGCCAATCCGATGGTTGATCCCCGGCTCTTAACATCGAAATCAGCAGCCAAAAACAGTAAGAGAACTTATATAAGATGTATGAATGAAAATTGGGTGCATTAATTATTTGATTATATATATACCTTGGCGAGAAAGAAGGGTCGTTTTGTTGATCAGTGGCTGATATGCTAGGTCCAAGTCTGAGATCTGTACTTAGGTTGAGTTTTCTAAGCTGTGTGCTACTATCAGTAGAAGATGAAGAACAACTCATGGCTCTGGCTCTGGGTCTGCCCATTTTTTCAGACGAAGTGAATACAAAGAAGCCGCCACGTTACTGCGTTTATATAAGTAGAGAGAAGAAGCGAAGCCAGGCGAAGTTATTGTGACTCCAATTGATGTCGGGGAGGCATTTCCTTGGTATGACTGGTGGGTCTGATATGTTAGCAGTATAGCCGACATGTACACGTGTCAAGTAGGAACTGATCTGTTCTTCATCATAATTTCCATTTGAACTTGTAATTCAACGTGCTTCATGTGCATTATATAATTAATTTGGTATAACTGATCAACAAAGTAATGTGTACAGTTTCATCTAGAGTTCACGCTAAGGTAAAATAATTACAGTATGCTCGAGAAAATGAACGTAGACAAGTATGAGAGTCCTTGGATATTCCAGCAGGATACAAAAGCATCGATGTTCGAAACCTTCAGAAAGCAAGAACCATGTATTAAATTTGATCAGCCCGTCCCGAATCAATGTTCAACGGATAAGGTTATCGTGTTAAGCACTGAGGCCATAGGTACTAACAATACACAATTAAGGATATTGGTAATGACGAGACTACATGTCGTCTTGTAGAGTGACAGATTAGTTGATATGGTCTGTAGTAATATGATCAACGGACAGGAACTAGAGGGAATGCTTCATCTGGGAAGGAAGAAGATTGATGTAAGCCCTCGAGTTTCGCAGATGCTTAGTGATCTGCGGTTATATATTCAATGCATTACAGCCATGTATTGAGTGTGTGTCACCTGCGAATATGTACCCAACATTTTTGTTCTTATTTTATGTTTGTAAGATCCTGTCTAGGAGATACGCAATCAGCTACATTTGCAGACACAAGATAAAAAACGGAAAAAGAAGAGAAGACATAAAGAGCACTTCCATTGTCGATGATTTCTTTCTTCTTCCCACGTGTCTGTCTGATGCAATGGTAAAAATGGGGGATGAAAAGGAACAGGAAATCTTCCTTGCGGCTAAAGAAACGCCATTTGTTAGAGAAGAAGAGACTGAATAACTGATAATTAAACCAGAGAAAAAGAAAAAGTAAAATGTTCCCCACTAGCCCTACCATAATTTTGCTTCAATTAGCCATCATGGGAGGACTTTCTCTCCCCCCAACGACTTTCCTGTCTATGAAAGCACTGTTTTGTGTTGAACTTGGTGCGTAATCATCCAACTCACACCCTCTTTCCAGAAATCAGCCACAACTCTCTTTCATTATTTTCTTCGCTGTTAGCTGTGTGCTTTCATGTCTAATTCCCTCTCAGTCAAACTTAGGATTGCTTTTCATGCAACCATGTCCCCAAACATAGGCCCTACAACGGAGGCTAGATCCAATTTCCAGCCTTGCTTTATCAACTTCTTGTCCCACTGCCTTTAATTGTTTCTTCGCTTTTCCTGCAACATGTTCTCTTGTTCTCAAATTCCTTGCGTGTCAGCAATATCTCGAGTGCCTGAGTGGCTGGCAATTTAGTCGAGGCCAACCTTTGGGCCACCTACGAAGTATCAGAGTGAACTTGCGCTCGCCTCCAACGTTCTAAGCAATCAGCCGCCCACACAAATCAGCCTTTTCTCAAATACTAGATTACTCGTGTCCTCGCACGTTTTCATGTAGATTGCCCTTTTAGGAAAATTATGCAGCAGCAACAAGATTTACACGTAATTCGCATTGTGTGCGTTCTCACAGTATAACACACACACGCACGCACGCACTCCAATGCGTATCGATACTCCAAAAAACCAAGCAGTTGCCACCACCGTGCGGTACTTTTTCAAGCATTAGCTTAAATTTTCGGACAGCCAGTGACAACTGGCCCTGCAAGCGGTACACTAAGCCGGCGCCCCAAAGAATGTTGGAACTTCGCCTATGTCCACACAAGAGGGTTGCTCCGGCGACACATGCACACCGAATCTACCGCACCGCTTAAACCCTGCTAGCACAGTAGCCGCCGAAAGTTGAGAGAGAGATGCCTTCTGTCTCACTCAGGTTACATGGCCGAAAAGAAGAAAGAAAACCAAGTTCAATCACTCGGCTGTTGAAAAGAAAATTAAAAGAAGGTAATCAATGTAAATTCATGAACCCAATATTTGGTTCTTACAACTTGCCAAATCGGTGGAAGATAAACCGCATATTTTCCACAGGCCAGCAGAACACCATTGATTATTGAAGCGGACGCTAGAAAAAGTGAAAAACCATAGCAGAAGACATAGTTATTGACAATCACTTAACGCATGGCCGCCCACTAGAAAGTAATTACAAGTTAAAAAAACGATATTCAGAACGCTTACAATGAGGATTTCTACTTGAAAATTAATCAATCCAAAAATTCGTAAATCCATCAAAGGAATCTTCCCTTCAGTACATTTCTACATAATGGAGAAGCCTCGGATTAAAACTAGAGACGTTACCCAAAATTTTGGCACTATTTGAGTGCATACTGTGATAGAAAGTTGGACACCTCAGCTGCAACCTCATAAGCTCCTTCCACACACCGACCCAAGGCTACACCGGCTACATAGTTTCCTCCTAAAAACACCCCTTGGAATCCATTATCCTTGAGAGAAGCTTTTGCAGCATCTAAGAGATCAAGATGACCAACCAAGAATTGTGGAATGGCCTGTGGCCATACTCTCACTCCCAATACGAGAGGATCCTTAGCATTAGGCTTTATGAGCATCTTTCTTAAGTCACGGTTAACTGCTTCTACAAGGTCACTTTCTTTCTGCACAAGGGAGAAGTGGTATTATTAAAGTAATAATTAACAACTACAGGCTTTCAGAGAATATAAACCTTAATCAGAAACTTGTCTATATAAACATCTCCACCCGAAAAAAAAATTGTTGTTGATCCAACAATAAGATGACCAACAACAAAAAGGATTGGCTGCCACAGATAAAATTTAATTCACTTTGAGCAACTACTGTTACCAATACATGTATGTACCACATCAAAAAAGCTCAAAGAGCTAATAGTATTGACCATCAAATGTCTGCCCAAATAAATTGACAGAAGAGGTCATTCTTGATGCAAATGAATGCAAAAACATATGCCTCCCTCCCAACGTCTCCTTACTTCACATCTTTCTTAATGACTTAGGTTTTGAGTGGTATTGTTATGATTCCACTTAACTTCAAAAGCTTAGCTAAAAATATGTTTGATAATACCAACTTTTAACAGGACTCACTGATTTTTACATTAATACTTGAAATCTAGTGCTTTCATTGCACAACAGTTATGGCTTAAAATCCTGTGCACCCAAATACCAAATGAAGCCTCAGAACATACATCGATCCTATCTTCACCTAAATATTGCCAACTCTACCATCAAAATGCTCCTGCTCCTTCAAATGGTTAAATCTCAGCATGTCTTCGTGAAACATAATTTGGATTGCCTTGTAGCTTACAAGACATAATACCATTCTTCTGTCCAAATATCCGTAGGATAAATCTCACCCAAAAAAATCCAATTCATCAAAATTGTCTTACCTTGGACAAAATTCCAGGATTTGTAGCACCTCCAATATAGTTCAAGAGCAAAACCCTTCCAGCTGGCGCTCGATCGGGAAAAAGTGATGAGCTGTATATAGTTCCTGTAGAGAGGGGAAAACAAATTCATTTTAGCATAAAGTTCAGTACATCTTTGATGGCCACTATTATGGAAAAATGCATATTAACCTAAAGTTTCCACCCCTTGGCTTCGGGGATGCAATTGGCCAAACCCCTTTAATTCACCATCTATCAAGCACTCAGCTCGAATTGCTTCTTTGGGATATGAAATAGACACTGCAGCAACTGGTGGGTAATAAAATTGAGATAATGCATTAGCAGCATCTTCCTGCCAATAAATATATATATATATATATATATATGACAGTTAGAAATTCTTCCATCAATTTGTTACAGAACAGCAAACAATCAAGGGTTAGTCCATCCAGTAGCTATAGTATGGCAGTTGGTATAAAATTTTGATCAGACAACCTGATGGTTAAGATTTTACGCATGGACAGTTTCTCAATATCTTGTTCATTTGCAACAAAATATTTTTCATTCTGAATTTCTCAGAAAAAAATCTAATTTATGATAGAGAATGTCAGCCCACTTATGCCAGTAAAATTTCTCAACAAAAAAAAGCATCAAGGACTTGGGAGTCAATAAACTAACATACAATATAACACCGTCCAATTTAGAAATAAAAAAAATGAGTTGATCAAAATTCTAAGGTAATTTGCCATCCCCTCTCAATTAGATATGGGCAACAAACTAGTGTCCTCATGCAGGCTTGTGAACAGGTAAACGTAATGCAAAGCTCTGTGTCATTCTGGAACCAAAGTATCAACTATTGCACATGGCTAAATACGTGACAAGTACTTGGTTGGCATATTAACATCTCAAGAATAATTACAAAGATTGAAAGTATATAGACTGTTTCAGAGAACTAATATATTGAAAATCCTTAATGTCAATGTGAATTCAGGAACTCAGTTTCAGAAACTCCACTTATATAAAAATGTAAAAGAAGTTCCCATTTGAACTAGATTCAAAAATTGAAACATACAGAAAGTGGATGCAGCAGACTGCTAGCAACATGAGATGGAATTGTCATGACAACACATTTGCTCTGGAGGGAAACACATCCTTCTGGTGTGTCATATGTCAAACTATAACCCCCATTATCCAACTTTGTGATACCTGAAAGCTTCCAAGATAATTTAACTTTACTGCCTAACCTGCCAAAATTGACACAAATGGTTAAGACGTTCTACCTTCCAACCATACAAATTCAAAACGGTAAAAATATATAATGCCCAGATAGGATTCAGTTACTGCCAAGAATGATAAGTAAACATCCAACAAGAATACATTGTAATCAACAACATGGAAAATTAATGATAGAGGGTGCCTTTTAGATATCGCCTCTGGCAACATAGCAAGTCCCCTCCTAAAAGATCCAACTGTTTGACCCTTTGGCTTTGGCAGATGCCTGCAAGAATACTCAATTCAGTGCATTGAACACAGATTCTTGAGAAACAAATCACATAAGCCTCAGTACACATATATATAATTACGGATCTCGGGGTTGCTTAGGAGCTTTATTTTTCTCCTGGATAGCCTTAAAAGTTCCGCCAATGATACTACCACCATTCTGCTCCAGTTTCCAAACTTTTCCAAATGCTGCCTTCATACTCAGTTTCGAAGGATCTCCTGCATATACCCCTGCAGGAAATAATATTTATATATATATATATATATATATATATATATATATATAAAAGGTCAATTAGAATATCAGGGAAGCTGAGTAAAATGCCATTTTAAGGAATTGCAATTCTCTGGCAGAGTAATTGAACCAGCAGAAATCTAAACAGGAATATGCTTTTTGGAGGTTTTGTCTTGAATGATAGTGATTACCAAATATTACCTGAACAAAATGGCTCTATCAGACGCTCGAAAACCTCATCACCAAGGTTACGCCGCACAAACTCCTCAACTGATTCCTCGTGAACCTGTCACCTTTGTCAGAGTAAAATATGAGAAAACCCAGTTGACAAAGACATACCATGGGTGCATGAGTTTGTGATAAATAAAATTTAAACCAACAAATAAGGAAGTCAAGAGGACAAACTGGAGGAGGAGGTCGAACGCCAATAGCCCCAAGGCCAGCCCTAATTTTGCCACCAATGCTCATCAAGTCAAAGATGGGAAGATCTGTTGGCTTTGATGGTACCGGCCTCAATTTTCCATCCCACAATACAAATCTTGGTGCATTAGGGTCTCCCAAAACTAGGTCATCCTTCAACCCACTATCCACCTAAAATCAGTTTGTTAATGCAATTGAATTATTCAACATTTTGGCCAAAACCCACACAAGCATGCATACAAATTGAAGAATTATGCTAGACGACAATTACACTGTATCCAAAATAACAGGTAAGTGGAATCTGAACCTACCAAAGGTTTAATTGAGCTTCAAACTATAATGTAGAAAGAGATTTTGCTACTAAATTAAGATCATTAATTCATACCAATCGAAAAATAATACTAAATGTAAAGCTCAGTTCTTAGCAACTGATCATCATTGATAAATAAGCTGAATTCCAAGTTAATTTATCGTCATAACTTTTAGTGCTTTAAAATTAACATCCCATATTAAACTATGATAATACCATAGGATAGATTTAGAACGTACCACCATTTTGAGCATAGGATCAGACGGCTGGAAACTGTTGGGCCCCTCTTCCCAAAGATATCCATCTCTCTCAATGGTGGTGATATTACCACCAACACGATCTTTAGCCTCTGTGACGATCACGTTTGGAGCAATATCTCGGTAGTTGGTGGAGAGAGCCTGAGCAATACAAAGGCCGCTGATTCCACCACCTATAATCACGCAATCTGCCATGTCAGAATCTCCGCCGTTGAGTTTGGTATTAAAGTTTGGAGAAATTCTGGACTCTTCGGCAATCGAGCATCGGAGTTTAAAAGGTCGGTGAATGTGGAGTTTTTGGGTGGGATTGGAGCGGGGGTGAAAGAGGTACGATATCGGGCGCTGAAGAGAGAAGTCCGTGAGAGAGGTCATGGCGTGTTGAAGAGGAGAGGGAAAGGCGGAGAGGAATTGAGGTTGTTAACTGTTACCACAGCGCGTTCACAGCTTCGAGCAGGCAAGGCTTCAACAACTGGATTTCGTGTTATCTTCAAGGGGAAATCTACGGTGTAATCTGCTCACACCAATTATCAACAGCATCTCTAAGTCAACGTCCCCCCTAGAACCACAAAGAAATGTCAAAATTGTGTTATAATTTTAAGTCTGAAACTCTCAAAGAGCCGAGATTTATAACATACTTTGAAACAACCTTGCTACTCATTTATTACACGTGAATTCATCCGTCTCAACCAGTATTATCCCCCATGTAAATTTGCTAATTTGGTCCACCAGCTAAGCTACTGGTTGCCTTGTACATGGTCGAGGATGCTACAAATTATTACTGGGCTTTAAGAATTCATGAAGATCATCACATATATAATTTGCAAGAAAGCTAGGTCCCGATATGCTGCAGGGTCGAGTAGCTCAGGTACTATAACAGAACAAGAAATGCAGATGCTTGGACAAGGAGAATAGAATTCATATTGTAAAATAATCACATATCGCGCTCTCATGCTAAACCACCAACCTCTTGGCAGTTCCCCAGGCTCCCATGCCCCGGCAAATGAAAAAACAAAGCATGGGAGTGCATGAAGCCTTATGTCATTCAAATCCTCACTGATGACCTTAAGCCAAAGACTGTAATTCTCCAAATCTACAAGAATGAAGAAAAATAGACCATACACTTATGCAATGCTATCCCAGAAAATCTATGTTCCACACAGCGAACCACAAATTGTCACTTGGCATTGCGACGTGCAACTCTGAATCCCATCATCATATTGAATTGGTAGAAGATACACCATACCCAAGAGCAAAGACACTGAATTGCTAGTTCCATGCTTCTCACGAGCTACAGGATTCTAAAATCTACCTTACATCAAATTTCAAAGTGAGAAAAGATAACACAGAGAAAATGGAAAGCTTTTGACTTTCGGGATGTTTTCCGTCTAATGCCAGCATTACGTTTAAACACCTTAAGGATGAGATACTTCCCCAACAAAATTATAACATGTTGGTATTCTCCACATTGATCTTAAGAAAAAGAAAATACTTGAAAAGCATAGAAAAATCGGAAAAGATAATTTCATTAACCAACTCAATTATTATAACCAAACAATTAAAAAGGGCCACAAGTCTCCCTACAAATTTTGATTGCAATTGGAGACTGAAGAAGGACAACTTTCCACTGAATTCCAGAAATCAATTAGAGAACTATGAGAAAATAGGAAGAACAATCTTTGCAACCTGAAGTTAACAACAGAAAATATCATAATCATTCCAGGAAAGCATCTTATTTCTGGTCTACATCAAAGGGGATAGTTGACTGCAACTAGGATGATCGACAGGGGAAAACAAACAATTACAAAGAACACAAAAGCACTACTTTCTCGGATTTCATGTCCCACTGAGTGCTCTCAGAAAGATCATCATCTAGCACAGTCCTGCTAGAGATCACAAATCAAATTACTCAATTTGTTACAGCCACAAAACATCTAGAAAGAAAATGTAGTACAAAGGTCAGAAAATTTAGACCTTATTCAAATAACCAAATGGCAGCAAGGCCACATAAGAGGAATATTATAAAACACCATCAAGCATCAGCCCTGTCATTTTCATGCCACGGAGAATGCCATAAACAAGCTGCACTGCCAAACCTTTGAATAAAATTGAATGCGTATGAAAGCGGGAAAAACTTATCCTTCAAGGAAGCCAAAGTCGGCTCAAGTGGATAGTTGCTGCACAACAAAAGGTGAAACAAAATGCTATAACCCACTTTAAGATTCCATAAATTCCATCTCCAAAAGCACAGTGCCACAGTATGGTGGGAATTTGCAAAATATGGACCCCAAGTTCAGTATGTAAATTAACAGATGGAGCACAAACAGAGAAAAGCCAATATCACTTTCACCATGGTCCAACCAATGACATACAATACAAAAGGTCTTAAATCACTGTCATGAGCCAACCAGATTTCACTACTCATTAGTCATCCCACAGGAAATTTGCTTTTCAGAAACATCTACAAATGACCTCAACACAAAATATTTAGGGTCATTGTAAACCATACTGTAGAAAACCGGCATCATTGACATTGGCTAATAGCAAATCACAAACAGATTGAGCCAAATCACTAATAAAGTGACCATAATATAAGCAAAGTCCAACAGGAAGTTTGCTTCTCATAAACACATACTCATTAGCTGAACACAAAATATCCAGGGTCATTATAAACCATACTGCTGAAAACAGGCATCATGAACATTGGCTCACAACAACCATAAAATGATCAGGCCAAGACACATATAGAGTGCCTATGCCATAGTATATGCACCATCCCACAAGAAATTTGATTTTCAAAACATGTACAGATTAGCTGCAGGCAAAATATTAAGGCTCATTATAAACCATAACATAGAAAACTGGCATCACTGACATTGGCTCATAGCAAACAATAAATTGATCAAGCTACTTATGAAGTGACTTGAAAACTGGCATCATTAAATATTGGTTCATAGCAAACCACAAATAGATCAAGCCAAAACAATGATAAAGTGACTACAATATATTGAGCATCCCACAATAAATTTTCTTTTCAAAACATGTAGAGGTTAGCCGCACACAGAATATTTACGGTCATCATAAACCATACTACAGAAAACTGG
Organism: Xylocarpus granatum; assembly: GCA_019650275.1. NCBI lineage: Eukaryota > Viridiplantae > Streptophyta > Magnoliopsida > Sapindales > Meliaceae > Xylocarpus > Xylocarpus granatum. The sequence goes on from BNST01002170.1 coordinate 16,498, forward strand.
CATAATTAACATTGGCTTATAGCAACCAATATTGAGGCTAAATCACATATATAGTGATTACAGCACATGCACTATCCCACAATAATTTTCCTTTCCAAACCATGTACAACTTAGCTGAAGACAAAATATTTTGTGTTCTTGTAAACCATGCTGCAGAAAACCAATATCATTAGCTTTGGCTCATATCAACCACAAAATTTCAGTCCAAATCACATATAAAGTGATTACAGTATATGCACCATCTACCAAGAATTTTTCCCTTCAAAAACAAGTAAAACTGAGATTAACACAATTTTTAGGGTCCTTAGAGACCATACTACAAAAACCCATTAGTAAAATCACATATAAAGAGATTATAGTATCTGCGCCATCCCACAGAAATTTTCCTTTCAAAAGCATGTACAGCTTAGGTGAACAAAAACTATTTAGGGTCATTGCAAAACATACTGCAGAAAAGCATTATCATTAACATTGGCTCATGGCAACCACAAACTGTTCTGGCCAAATCACAAAGAAAGAGACTGCAGTATATGACCAACATTCCGCGTACCAAAACCATCAGTGAAGGCTTAATAGTAAAATACAAAGCAAAATAGTAATTCACATTTTGCCCCAAAACAGAAATTTTCTTGTAAAGATAGGACAATTATGCAAGATAAAAGAAAGGAAACAAGGTAACACCCCCAAATATCATCGAAGTGATACATGGCAAAAGCGATTTAATTTGCCCAACAAGCACTGATACCAGACACGCAATGTTCTTGTGATGATAAAACTGCAATAAATGCCAACAATGATTATAATGTAAACAATAAAGAAAACAGAGTAAAAACAAACGGTGCCAAAATGTTTATAAAATGTAAAAAAGACGAGTGACAATAAATCAAAACCATGAAATACCAAATACGTACACAGGATACGTAGAACTATAATTCAAAACCTCTTCACAAGATCTCCTTGTATCAAATTAAAATTTATATTTTACATGAGGAAAAAAAAGGGACATGTTATAATGAAAGATCTAAATCCATTCTGAAGTAATAGACTTAAAGAAAACAATATATCACTCCAGAGACGTAGCCACTTCTTGGTCATCTCAAATTATTAATCCAACACACCTCGATCTTGAAATAGCAAACAATGGCATAACTCTAATCAGAAATTATGAAACGAAAAAATCATCATAACTAAAACAGTTAAAATTCTTGAAAGACAATTCCATTTAAAAACCCTAAAAAAGAATTCAAGATCCAGAAGATAAGCCTTTAATGAACTCAAATTAGAAATTCGAAAACAGTCTCCAATAAGAAGCCGCAAAACAGAAACAGATAAAAACCCTGAAAACATAATTCAAAATATTATATAAATTAATTTATTTAAATTATAAATATTATTAAAATTTATTTTATTAAAATATTTTTTATAAAAATTATCGTAATTATAAAAAATAATAAAAAATATTTAAAAATTAAAAAAAAAAGTAGATAAAAAAAAAAAAAGTCAAAATATGTTTTTAGAATAAAATTAAAAATAATATTTAAAAAAATAATTTTTTTTTTTTTTTTTTTTTTTATTTTTTTTTTTATAAATATTAACTAAATTCATTAAAATTTTACTCCATCACTACTTTTTATTTTTCTATAATAAGTTTTGTTTATCCCTTCTTCTTTCATTCTTTCTTTTTTTCTCATTTTTTTCCCTCCCTTCTATATTTCATTCTTATTTTCCTTCTGTTTCTCTCCCCCCCCCTCCTCCCCCACCCCCCCCCCCCTTCCCCCCCTCTCTTCCCCCCCTTC
>BNST01002173.1:0-78075 GCA_019650275.1 Xylocarpus granatum
TTGTTTGAATTCCTCTCTGTTTGCTCGAAACAAAATGAATGTGATTGAATTGATTCGAACTTTGGTTGTACAGTAAAGTGTTGATATTTGGGATCTCATGCAACATTTATTATTTGAATGTCTTGGTGAGCAAATTGCAAATTTCTCATGAATTTGGTTATTAATGTTAGATTAGTATAGGCTTCAGAAAATGTATATCCATAAGTAGTGTTGGTTGCATGAGACCTAAGAATTTCTACATATCCATATGCGATCAATCAGTTGAAGATCAGCACTTCTATCATACTTTAGTTAAATGTTTGTCTTTGGGTTGTTGATAGTGGAAACCTTGACAGCAGTCTTCTGTATGTTTTTGCTCAGATAATTCCTTTCCGAATCGATTTCCACCCAAATTCATATTGCTTCAATGTCATGAAACATGATATGTTTGGGCTCAGTCGTGATGCATCCTTTCCTGTTTGATCTGACTGATTATGTCTGGTAGTCAATTATGCGCGAATTCGTGAAATGTATCATACTGGATGTCAATCTCCATTATATTTTGGGATAAATCAAGATATGTACCTAGGCTTCAAGTCAAAAATTAGATGAAAACGGGTACATTCATTTTACTGATTATTCGTGATATTTCATATTCGCATACTAGTGACTTGCGTAATAATAGCTGTCCACTGAATGCTAGTATCCAGATGACAGAATTTAGTGTATGTGTCTTGTGTGGTTGTTGATATCATTGTTTCGGGGAACACTTTACGTAAAGCAGTCTGTTGTATGTTTTTGTTACACTCATATTCCCTCCGTGATGTACTACCCGTTCTTACCGGTGCTGTCTTTGAAGGACCTAAATGGTAGTTACAAAAGAAAGCCGATGAGATCAAGAGGGCGACCGAGTTCCATGCGTGTGTGTTCATCGACCTTGGGGCTGTCATGACCTCTTGGATGACACTATCGATAATCTTCCTGTTTGTATCACTGGGTCCAAATACCACTATGTTTTTTGAAATAGTGTTGCTGATTTAGAGATTTCCCTAAACTGGCATTATGCACAGCTGAAAGCAGAGTACATCGACTAAAAAGTTATATACTTAGACGCTTGTGATTCCACATATGACGTGCAATCACAGGTGGCACTCAGACAGCTGGGTTCTACTACCATGATTTATGAGAGTGTATGATGGGCCATATTGCATTTGTGTAGCTTTAATCTGGGTTGGTTCTAAGTTTTGATTTCTATATAATCGTATGATCTGATCCTTTTGATTGTTTTTTTACTGTATAAGCAGAGTTAGTTTGACTAATGACTCTTATCTACCACACGGGTTGTAGAAAAACCAGTTTTGTGGTTAGGTTCTAACTGGAGCATTGTAACAATATCTTGTGACTGTATATCTACCAGCATAATTTGCTTGAATTTCTTGTACATATTTGGTATGCCATGAAGTAGTGATAATAATGGATGAATTGTTTGCAGATGGCAAGGCCTGAATACAATCAAATCCTTGTGAAGAAGCCTGGCGGAATTGATTTGTGGCCTTACTAGAAGGCATGTATAGACACATTTTTTATTGAACCTGTTATAGAAATTATTGTAAATCAGAGGACGGATAAATTAATAGCAAAATATTTATGTGAATCGGCGATTGAATGCATCAATCGGTTCATCTTAGTGTGGATCTGTGTTCCCCGTAGATTGTAATAGCGCTTGAACATCTCTCAAGGATGTGAAAAAGTACGAGTATGTTTTGACATTATTTTTATAAGTGCTCATGTGAAAGATTTTGTTTAAGAAATGGAAGGAGATTTGGTCCATTGATTAGATGATTGTGATCTGTCATCTTATGAATTGAAATTTCTGGTTTACTGTCCTATATATTAGTTTGGATTTATGTCTTGATATCTTTTGCTGAGATGAGATTGTGACTTAAAAGTGACTCACTCAATGTGTTGTGTGTTGTCCATAGTTTGTTATTTATCTCTCCAAATTTTCTTTGGCGGTGGTTTTTTTTTCTAGTAGTGTGTTACATCAGAAATCTTGGTTGTGTGCTTTTCATACAGAATTGCTTAGTCCGTTTTGTGGAACACTCAATTTCCATAGGAAGTTGCCCTGCCCATACATGCCCTGGAGTCGATACTTAATTATCCTTATCTCCAATGTTTAGCATTTCCAGAAATACAAATATGTGAGCTACCCAAACTCGATAAACTCTTAGTTTGTCGTGTCCACGACCAAATTCTACCAATTCCTTCCTCACACCCCCGAAGCTGTGAGGGGAATACCTGGATGCGAGGACCATCGTCTAAATGTTTGGGTAAGCAAAACAGATCCCTATTGTGTTCTTCACATAAAAATTTATACTATGGTGTGGCCAATTCAGATAGGATTTGTTCTATTGGGTTGAATGCTTCCCAATTATAACTTAAAATTAATCTTAGAAATCATTACTTGATCACTTGAAACAGTTTTACGGTTTTAAACGAAGTGATATTTATTTTTATTAATTTTTTTTAGTTGTTATAATATATTTTTAATATAAGGAAAGATTAAATTTTTTTATTTCACAATACAACAATCGTCTCTCATTTTAATCATGGATTGTAAATTATTTCGCTGAGTTTTCCTTACAAATATAAAGTTCATTCGAGACTTGTATATTCCTACTATATTAGTCAAAAAAAAGCAAAAAAAAATTCCTATTTTACAAAAAATTATTTTTTTTTCTTTATCTTTCAAAATATGGTTAAATATTAAACAATGTTTTAAAACAAATAACCTCATGCACATGCACAAGGCCAATTTTTTTTTAAAAAAAATCATTAAATTAATTTTTTTTTAAAACAAAAAATTTTATGTGTACAATCTCTTTGTTATTATTATATTTCTTTAAAATATTAGAGGAAATTAATAAATTTCTTATGCTAGTGTAGGTGATATAAAAAGATTATTGATACATTTATAAAAATAAAAGATGAACAGATAATGAGAGTGCTTTGGAAAAGTTGGGACAGAGATTGGATTAGTTGAAGTAAAAAAAATAGATACGAAAAATTGTATCCAATAACAACGAGGTACAAAATAAGGTCAATTAAGGAGTAATACCTTTTTCAATGGATGTAAAATGCACAGTGCTCGTTCGTGTGGCTATACCTAGTAACATTTATGGCAAAGTAAAATTTATTTTGATCAATATAAAAATTTAAATTAAATCTTATCTATTTAATCTTTGTAATAAAAATTAATTTAGGCGTGAATGTATCAATTTAAGAGTTGACAGAAAATTAAACGAATTGGGTAATTAAGTAAAGAGATATTGGTTTGTTATTTGTATTTGAATGGAAGATTGATTAATGATTATTTGTAATAGTTATAACTTTTATCATAGTATCTAAAATATTAAAATAATCATTTTATAATGGATAAAATATTTAAATTTTGATTAACTAATTAAAAAAAGAAAGAAAATTTTCTCTTGGCTCGAGCATTCATTATTTTCTTTCGTTTTTTTTCTTTAATTTTTGTTTAAATTATTTTATAATTTTTTTAGTTGCTTGATAGCTCTTTAAAGTTTTATTAATTATTTTTTTTTAGTGATTAAATCTCAATTTTTAATTTTTAATATTATAATGGAACATTAAATTTTGGAAGACCAATTTACTTTCTCTTAGTTCATTTGTATTTTAAATTATTAATGTTTTGTTATTTTCCTTCTTTAGGTCCTTAACCGCTTGTATAACTTTTCCCATCCCCTTAACCTAGCCTTTGGAACGAGACAAAAAGAGAAGTTTGGGTCATTACTGAAGTAACAATAACATGGTAGTGGGGGGGGGGAGAAGGGAGAGGTGAGGTGGGACGATGTAGGAGGTGGACAGATGGACAGGCACAAAAAGTGGAACGGTGATGTAAAATCAAGAAGAGAAAAAGAAGCGACAAGGGGGTCGAAAAGGGGTGGACACAATAAAGAAAGGGTGAGCGCAAAGAGGTGGAAGGGAGGGAGTGGCGGGGGGAGAAGGAAGAGAAAGGGGGAGGGGAGAAGGGGGGGGAAGGGGGGGGGGAGGGGGGGCGGGGAAGGAGCGCGGGTAGGGGCGGCCAGCGGGGGCCGGGAGAAAAAAAAAAGGGAAGGGGGAGGTTGGCGGGCATCGGAACCAGCGGGGGCAGGAATGAGGAGGCAGCGGCTAAATTACCAATGATCGTGAGAAAAAAGGCTTCGCCAGGGGTAGGTAAGCAAGTCAATGGCGGCAATCGGGGGGGGTGGGCGGGAGGAGAGGGATGGGGAGAGAAAGTAGTTCTCCACCAAGGCGGCTTAGATTCTTGCAAGAATCGAGATGGTAAATTCTCCCAAGTTCATTAGCACTACATCTTATACTTCTGGTTCCAGAGCAATAAAATTTGTATATTAAAGTCACTGTTTCGGAGCAACAGAGAGCAGAGGTCAATTTTCTGGCAAAAGAAGTGGGTTGAACATCGCTCAAGTTCTGTTCTGCCGTAGACTGTTATATCATATAAAGGACTGTAATGTTTAGATGTGATTGAACATACCCATAGGAAAAACCGAAAAAAGAAAATCACCGGCAAAACTAATGTCCCAATTCCTAAGCATAATAGTTTTGCTTATTGAATGGAAAACAAGTAGTGTGAATGAGGACTGTGTTGCATTTGCTTGCCTGATAATGTTCGTCTGATGTGCTGCTGTACCCATCTTCAAGCTTTAATGGTGACTTGCCGTCCACCACCACACCGACGCAAGGTACCGTTAAATAGTTTGGGGTAATGGAACCTGCGCCACGTGTACACCGCTTCTTCCGTTCTGAAAACAGTCACCATTAACGCAATTTCAAATCATTGTATTTAATTAATATATAAAAAAAAAAAAAATTTTGTTTTTAATTTTTTTTTTAATTAATTAATTAACGATCAAATATAACGATATTATTATTGAATAATAATAAAATTCATAATAAAATATTTATTAATAATAAATAAATAATTATTAAAATTTATTATTTAATTAATAATTTTTATTAATGATTATTTTTGTTTTGATTAAGATATATAATGTTTATAATATTAAGATATTTTATTGAAATTTTTTAATTAGTAATTTTATTTAAAAGAGAATTGAGATGTTTAAATGTATTTATTTTATATGCTAATCAAAATGAAAAAATATCTCCTCATAAATTTTCATCTTTTTGGATAAACATGCAGGTGTCGTCAGTGTACAAGCACCAAGTGGACTAATAAAATAACGCCGCGTGTTTCCAAAGAAGTGGTAACGAGGTCTGTGACGCAATATCCGGGGAGGATATCAATATTTCCTTCACAGGTATAAACAGGCGGACCTTTGTTGAAGAGAGTGGGAGCGACTAGAAAGAGAAGAAGGAAAAGAAATAATAAAGGAGATCCTGCTCGCCGTTAAGAAAAGGAATCGCGTGTAGTTCGCCTGCCTTGCTACAATCGTTCCCGGCTGTCGGATCTCCCCGTAATTATGGTAATTTCTACCGCCTGCTCTCCTCTTGGTTTGTTGATTTTCTTTGATACCGCCATCCTTGGTTCTCGGCTGGCCGTGATCTGTTTTGTTCTTTCATTTGTTCTTATTTTGATTATCTGATCTGCAATTATATGTGTTTTGATATTGATTTCAGCTCGTTAATTGATCAAATTGCAACCAAAATTTGAATGAGACTATTGAAAACTGGCGGCTTTTTTTTTACACTATTTTTTTTATGATATTGCTGTGATTTAATCTTTTAAGCTAATTGTGAGAATCATTGTCGCGAGAAAGAGGTTACAACCTAAAGGGGGGAGGGGGCGGATTTTCATTAGATCCTGCTATCTCATTTAGGCGTCAGCATAGATTGAATCTGGACGGTTCATTTTTTTTTAAATCTTGTTTTATCTTCTAGGATGAATATTGCAAAAGATTACTTTTAATTAATCCATTGAATTAGTTTTTTTGTTGAAATCTTGGACAATTATGTGACTGGGTTTATAGAATTCTGCTATATATAGTTGATCATGCTTAATGAAATGTTAATGATTGTTTTTCTTATGCTAGTTTTATTTTTAGCTTTATTTAGGGGGTAAAATTTTTCATTTGATAGTTGACTTCTATTATCATCGTGTGTGCAGACAACGGCAAAGCGTCTTGCAGTTAGGAAGGTGGACAAATTCGAGAAGAACATTACAAAGAGAGGTGCTGTGCCTGAGTCCACAACAAAGAAGGGCAAGGACTATCCTGTTGGCCCTATTCTGCTTGGGTTCTGTCATATTTGTGTTGATTGATGCATGTGATTTCTTCCTTATAATGTTAACCGTGTTTTATTTTAATGCATTGGCACTTTGCCACGCGGTCTCAAATAAAAATGCGATATGTAAATGGTATTTATTGCTCTCAGCACACCTTGTGTACCTCAAGGTTATGCCTTTGTACACACAGTTTTCTTCGTTTAGGCAAACTATTTGGAAAACCTTTTGCAAGTGACGTGTGGGTGTTTTCATCACTTTAAATGTATATTCTGAAAATTAATAAAATACTGTAGTCTGCATGTTAGAATTTGGTTTTCATTGCTTCTAAAGGGTGGTTATAGAGTCTTCATTGGTGGTGTTGTCCTTCCATATAGTTCTTGATTCTGCTTTATGACCTGTTGATGTGTTGGTATATGCAATTATAAGATGCAGGTTTAAGAGTCTGTGATTTTGTGTTGTAGTTTGTGCCAGTTGGATCAGTATTCCTGGTGTGGGTGGCTAGTTGCTGTTTAGAGGGTTGTGACGCTAATTTGCTAGTTCATCAATACTAAAGTTTTGAATATATGAATGAGAGCTTGGATAGTAAATGCACGTTAGTCCTTCAGTTGTAGGAGACACAGATGCCTATCAAGTACATATTGGTTTTCTGGCCCAAATGCTTGGTTTTGATGTGTTGTTAATTGAACAGGGCTTAAGGCTCTTGTATGGAGTAGAACGATTTTATTGTCTATTTAGCCGTGTATTATCACTCTCTAGTCAGCTAATTTACATGCTCCATTTTACGGTTTGCTGATCACATTTCTTTATAATACCGTTTTCAAACAGCTATTTTCCAGATCATCAGGACAGCAACAAGCGGAGGGATGGCATAGACGTCCGCCAATGCTGACAAATAGCTGCAGGTGGTCCTCCTACTATGTCATTTGTTTCATTTTGTTAGTGTGGGAAACCTGCTGGTAGACTTACACGACCAGTGTTTATTGTGTTGTGAAGAACAAACATTTTGAATACTATCTGTGGTGTTCTTTCTATTGTTTTAATTGATGCATGTGTATGCAAAATTGCATTAGCAATTCTCAGTTTGGTGATGGCATTTTTATACGACTGGAAACTTACCATTCACTGTCGTTTCTGTATTTAATACTTGGCGCTCTTATCATCCTACAATCTTACATCGTCACTCGCAAACAAACACTAAAATTAAGATTTACTAGTAGATATGGGTCACTATGGATGGCTAACACAAGATTGAAACAAATGATTACTAGCCGCCCGAAAGTTGGGTATGGGTGAGATACCATCGTTAACAAGTCTAGTCAAGCATGTTTTGTGACTACCAGCCCGAGCAGCTTGCGAGATTTTGCTGATTTTAAGTCTGGACCAGATTCTTTCCAAGTGCGAGAGGCGCATCTGCAAAATTTGCAGCGACAGACGGAAAATTTGTTCACACTCAAACAATAGACGGCTGTGCGTACTCCAAAGGGGTACCAGCATTGTACTTTTTGGCATTAACCTGGGACATTGTCTAACACTCTAAGTCCTATTAGTGTGGCTGATGCTAAGTTAATTGGTTAGGCCTCAATATTGTGTGTTCGACTGAAAATACGATTATGATGCCGTGTCGTTACACCTTTAGATGGGATGGGGGAAACCTCGTACTGGTATTAACATACTCATTAGGTAGCAGGCTAGGTCTTGATTAGAACGTCCAATTGTCAATACTCTTAGTACAATGCGAATAGCCTCTTGTCCACAGAGAATACAACTAGATCAATGGCCCTAAAACACAAAGGACTCGTGTGTTGTAGCGCTCAAAGCGTGACAGAATTCAGCAGAATGAACTGGCAAGTCATTCTAAAACTTGAGGCGGCGAAAAAGCAAAGGAGGGCAGCGAAAACACGCAGAAAAACACACAATAGTGTTGTGGAAGGCATGGGTAAAGAATAAGTGCTGAGTTCATGGGGAGCCAGGTCACAAGGAGACAGGGGGCACAGAGCAAGCACGCGGTGGCGACACATTGGTGTGAAATGCATAAGCAAATGGCAGAACAATACCCATCCGCTGAGGAGTAAGATTGCGCGAGGGGCCAGAAATCGAAAAAGAGTAAAAACAATCGGAGCTGGAGCTGGGGATAGCTCCACGAGCAGGGGGGGATAGGCAGGGACCATACAGTGCAGCCACGGCCGGCTAATGCGGCCCACACGGCACCGATGCGCCACATCCGTGGGAAGTGTGGCGAGTGCCAGGCGGGAACGTGTGGGAGCCTCTCCCGCGTCAGGGTGGGTCACAGGCGCTGGAAAGGTGAACGAGTCGGGGCAGGTGGGTGCGGGAGCCCATGGACAACGGAGCAAACACCGTGGGTGCCCAGCGACAGGAGCAGGTCTGGAGGTGGGCGAAGAACGAGGGGGTCGTGGGCCTCATAACCAAGGCCGAAGCACGCAGTATGGGGGGGGCAGGCGGGCAACCCGCCGGCCACAAAAGAGGCATCGGCGGGCAAGCGTCGCGAAAGGGACAGCGAAGCTCGTCAGGGGAGTAGCAGGCAGGCGGGGTGTGTGAGAAGAATACATCTCCAGCATACAAGCCGACATAGCGATGCCGTACCAACGTACACACAAGGGCAGGGGAGCACGCTAAAAAAAGGGGGGAGGGGCCAGGGGGGGCGGGAGAGTAAGAGGAACGTGCGGGGTCCAGACGCTCAGGCAACCAGAGGGTAGGAACAGGCTCATCCGCGGCAGAGCTTAACGCATGAAGAAAGGGGGAGTGTGGGTAAAGGCGAACAACAAGCGGGGGACCGACTGGGGCGGGAAACTGGTCATGTACGCCGGTGGGAGAAGGGCAGTCCAGCGGGCACACAGCGTCGGCCGGGCAGGCGGCGCAGTGGCGCCGCCAGAGGGCGGGAGAGAGGCGAAAGGGCAGACGCGCCAGCACAGCCGACCCAGAAAAGCGGGGAACCAAAACGGGGGGAACGGCGCAGGAAAGGCAGCCCACAGGGCCAACACGGGGACCCGAGACCGGAACGGGACCGAGCGGGGACGCGGGGGAAAGAGGGAGGTGAACACGGGGGAGGGGTTGGCACGACTCAGTGAGAAGGGGTGCCGGCTCGGGCCAAGCTCCCAGTGAAAACAGCCCGAGAAGCCCGCCAGCGAGAACAGCACTGGGGCAAGGAGGAGGGGGCCGGCAGGGGGGGCAGAGAGGAGACAGGCTGGGGAAGGACTAGTAGGGCCCAGGTGTCGTGCGAGGGCGGAGGGAGGAGCAGAACAGGGCGCCATGAAGTCACATTTACATTCGGTGAGCTGATTGTCCGTAAATAAAACCAAGCAGTGCCTTGGGGACTTGGGCACGAATGCTCAGTAGACACACTATAGATGCTATGCCGCAGCAAAGGAATTATCGCAGGTCCTACCACAAATCGGAACGGTAAGTGGTCGGGAAAAAGAGGGCCCAGGGGCACAGCCGTGCAATGACCACTGAAAAAAAAAATAGAGCGCTGCACGGGAACCACGCTGTGTCCAAATTGGTCTGTGGGCCAGAAGCACCATGCGGGATTGAAGATTGAGTCGAGCCAGTCGAAAATCGGGGGGGGAAAGGGGGGGGGGGGCGGGCATAAGCCAGGGTCTGGATCGGGACATATCAAGGTAGAAAAGATACAATGAGAGGCCTGGATTGGTTAGCACGGTTTGGCGAGGATAAAAGAAAAAACATATGGACAAAAACATGGATAAATCCAAAATGAAGCTTTTCCACCTTGCCCCACATATCATTCTTCTTTGGGGATAACAGCTGCAAGACTTTCATCATCCAGGCTAGGATGGACAACAAGTCTCTCTACTTGGACTTTAGCCACATCACGCCGTACTCCAATATCAGAAACCAATCGGCCAACACAGTACATACCATAACCCACAGCTGCCAGGCCACTGAAGCTGGCAGTCAAATATCGGAGCAGTGAAGAAACAATAGCACTTATAGCGGCTACAAAAGATGCTGCCAGCCCACTATGACCAACGCTGAGGCTAGTTACAACGAGTAGACCTGCTTTACAGTAGATGGCAAAGTCCTCACAGTTGTTCTTGAAAACATGGTCGACCCCAAAACCATTCTGAAGGAGGAAATTGGCACGATGGATAACATCTTCTGGTGGGTCGGAAGTTGCAAGGGTGCAAGTCCCTCCTCGAGGTTTGGCAAGAAAGATAGCTGGTGAGACATCATACTCGAAGAGGCAGAGCTCACCACTGTAAAGAAAACAGTCGATGCAGGATAGGATGACACCATCTAGCCTTGTGTTATCACCTCACTGTGGGCATGGATTATCTGAAGGATGAGCAGGAGATGAGCTGAATATGATTTTGTCTAAAACAGTTCCCGTGCCAATTTCCTGGCCTGCTCCTCGAGTGAAATGAATCACCTTTCCATCGCCAATATATATTCCTGCCTCAAATTGGAGCGCAAGTTAGCAAAGCTGTTACTGAATTTTATCATTTCACCAGTCAGTACATACATACGTGTTGTACATGATATTTAAAAATTTGTCAAAGAAAAACGAGGTGGAATTGTGTACCAATATTCAGGTACGTCATATATACATTGTTGAAATCGGATTCAGCAGGAAGCTAATCGACAATTACTTGAACCAAATATCTCAAGAAACCAATGAAGCCAAACATTCAATTCCAAGTTCTTTTTTCTTCTTCTTTTGGTAATATCCAAGCATGTTTTTTACACATCTACATATGAATGAAAATGTTGAAACTGTGTATGATGGATTTAAGATGCAATTCTATTTGGCACAACAAACAGCTTTCGTAGAAAAAAATACAGTGATGGACAGAAATCATCGACTTCTGCATAACATTCTCTCTCAATCACATGACTCAACACAATTTGTCAACCAAAATTAGGAAAGAAGGACATCATAAATTCCTCAACTAAAATCTTTCCAAAGATGGAATTTAGGACTAATTCAGTAGACTCCACCCAAGTTGTAAAATAGAGAAAGCTGTGACAAGTTCAATATACAACAATAACATGCATTTCATATAACACAGAATCTGTAAATGTCCTTAAGAACTATATGGTCTGAATTGGTAAATAAGCACCAGCCGCCTTTGTGTCTTATGCCCACAATCTTGCATTCAATTAGTCCATTTGAATCACTGTGACATTAGATTTAGTGCATAATCCAATAAACCTTAAATACACTATTGATATGCAGGCTTCCACGCGATACTACATTGGAAGTAGATGTCTATAGATAAGTGAATATTTAGCAATAAACTCTAGTGTATTGAAAATAGTAACAATGACACCCCCACCAAAATTCATTTTATACCACTAACCACAATAATATGCTTCTGCAGTATGTCTACCAGAAGGTAAACTAGCCAAACCGAAAACCTGTTAAATTCAGCATCCTCTTTAAAAATGAATAATCAGTTCACGTTTCCAATCTGTGCTTTTGGAGACAAATTGAAAAATGTATCACTAATCCATCAAGTCCCTTACTCAACCCACAGCAATAGGCATACGACAACATAGTTCAATCTAAAATAACACACATATCAACTCCACCAACAGTTTATCAAATAGACTAATTATCCGCGTACCCAAAGCAGGTTGATCACCCAACATAAAACTCTGATAGATTGATCGAAATCCATGACAGAAACTGGAACTTTCACGGAAACGAGAAAATATAGTTTTGTGCATTAAAACCACAAGTTCTTCCAGGTCCATCAAAAAGATCTCAACAAAAATAAATTTGAGCTAAGCTCAGAACAAACATTTCCAGAAATGTAATCAGTAAACTTTCAAAATACAAATTGAATGAGATGATGAAAACTTGTTCATCCAATGTATCAGTTTCAGTAATAACAAGAAAAAAGGCGTCACCTTTAGCAGAAATACCATCATACAACATCATTGAGGAAATTCCACTGAGATCCAGCATTATTCCAGAAATTTTAATCCAAAATACAGAAAAAGGAAAGAAAGGAGAGAAAACCGTGATGGGCATAGATGTGAGCGTCTCTCCAAGAATATACGTGAATCTTATTCGAAAGCACTCCCATTTTCCCTTTGCTGCTTCTTCTTCTTCCTCTCTCTCTCTCTCTGTTTCGCTACACTTGATGCAATCAACCACAGAAGTGAAAGAAAGAAAGGAAGAAAGAGGAAAAGCAAATCGACTCCTTGGCCAGAAAGGCTCTCAGCGGCCACCTTTGTGTTAGCTTTGTTGTAACGATTGATAAATTATTCATTTTATTATATTATTATTATCAAAATAATAAAAACTACATAATTTTGAAAGTTATTTTATTAAAATAATTATATAATTTTTAATTTTATATTAAATTATTTAAAAAATAAAATAAAAATGTCCTTGCATTGTTAAGAACTCAAATACATGAAAGTGAGTGTCGAAACCAATGTCACGTATTTCGAAACTCATTATCTCGTGTTGTTCACTTGCTCAATCAAAACTTCAACATGAATTTTGAGCATGTTGAAATTTTTTTGTTTTGTGTTGAGAGAATTTTGAAGTGCTCGAAGCTCATTATTACACACTTTTCGAGTTTCAGGCTTGAAGAGTTTTAAACCTGTAGCAAACTCAAGTTTGTTGAATGGTTTTGACTTAATTGCGTCTTTGAACGAACCTTTCCAAGAGTTTTCAAGTTTCAGACACGTGCCAATCAATAGTTTCAATATATTTGCCTATTTGTATCAAGTATTTTCTTTTAAAAGACTATTTAATAAAATTTAACTATTATTATTCATAATAATAGCGTATTTGGAAAATGTCCAGTAAACTTGCCGCATGTTTTCCAAAATAAAGAGAGTTATCAAAGACAAGTATTTAATTAACTCTCGCAAACCGTGACCTTTACCAACCGGGAAAAATATAAATGCTATACACACTGGGATTCACCACGGTGCCTGTTACTAAATCACACCAACCTGCGATAGGATAGGATAGGAGAATTTTTGGGTTTATAAGTGTGTGTGTGTGCTGCACACTGTTGTCGTGTATATCTTTCTAAAATAGAGCAATGACCCATCTTATTACAGTACTCATGCGTATTGTTGCCTAAATTATTTTAAACACTATTTATGCTTTATATATTTTAATGTGATTTAAAAATTATTTTAAATAATATTTTTATATATTTTAAATTTTTTTACATTATTTATAATTATTTTAAGTCTTTTAAATATTATTATTATATATTTTATATCTTATAAATTTTTTTCAAAGTTATTTTATGTATTATTTATTAAATATTTAAATTTTTATTAAATAAATATTTCAAGTATATAAATTTAATAATAATTTAAATATAATTTAAAACTATTTTAAATATTTTTAAGTTATTTTTGATTATATGTTTTAATTTTTTAAAAATAAATATTATTTATTATATATTTTAAATATAAATATTTTAAACTATATATTATTATATATATATTTTAATATTTTTTTCTTTTGTTATAGCCCGTAAATAGCCAATTTTCCGCCACATGTATATCTTTAAAGAATTACTGTGCTTGCACTGGCGGTATAAAGACAAAAGTGCCACTTTTTCGTTTAAGTGGACTTGATGACTAATATATTCAACTAGCAACTGTACACGTCAACATCTGCAAATATTATAAAAAATATTGTTAGTATTTGTTTATAAAACAAAAATGATGGACATTGTCAGAAATTTTCCCACTAATTGTCAAGAAAATTTTGGCATAAATCTGACGAAGACCAAAATATATACATCTGAAAACAAAACAAATCAATACTCGCTGCGGTGGCTCCAAGCTGTTTGGTGTGTGTTCATGGCGTCATCGATTCAGCCTTTCCTACTTGCTTTCACAATCTTCATCGGCGTTCTCACAGTTCCAGCCTCTGCTCGGCCGTGCAAAGCCCTTTTCATTTCTTCTTACTCTTTCTCGTTCAACCCAAAAAACCCTAACCCTAATTCTAGCAATCCCGGTGGATTTGTCACAATCTTCACTGAAATCCGTCAATTGAGTCCCCACAGGCCGCTAATCTTCATTGATCGTCCAATTTTCCCCGTAATCGTTGATCGATCCCGGATCGAGGAGCCACAGAGACGGCTTTCCCACGTTGGGTATGACTTTTCTTCTCTCCGCGATCGCACCAAAGATATCTTGACTGTCGTTGTGGCTTTGCTTTTTGGTGTTGGATGTGGTTCGCTTTCTGCTATTACCGTGTATTTAGTGTGGAGCCTTTTTGCCAGCCGCCATGATTCTCACAATTCCTACGAGGAATTCAGTGATGAGGATTGTCATGACGATCTTAGCCCTAAGAAGATGGGATACGAGAAGGTTCCGACTAAGGAAACAACTTGAGGTGTTACTGTTTCTATTATGATTATGATCTTAGCCCTATATGTGTATTGTGTTTTTATTTTATTCGATGATTACTCTTAGTTCTAATGTGGATTATGAAAGTTGTCTTTGAACAACTTATGATGCTTTGTGTACTGTATTTGTCATCAACCTGTTATATGTCTTGACTGATATTTAATGTTATTTATGTGCGTACTTTGAAATTCTTTTCATTCTTGTTTCATGGTATTCTTGGTTGTCTAACAGTTATTCTATTGGAATATAATAGAAAATTGTGTAGTAAATCTCTTCATGGAGAGCGTTGATGCTCCTCTTACTGAGAAGGTAAAATTTGGATTTGGGCTATAACATTAAAGTGGTCATTGGTGTTCTCTTGTTCAAAGTTATTGTTATTATTGCACAGAATTTGAGTCATCTGCTTGTCATATAGACTCCAGATTTTTCTGGTCTTGTTCCACAGTTTCTTTTCACCTCTCTTTATCCTAAAAGTAGTTGTAATCAGTGGCCTGCAAATGAAGGCTGTTAAGTTGTTGTTCCAGAGTTTCATATATTCTGAATTGTTGAATCTCATGTTTTGAAAATTGGTTGTTTGTGTATTCGTCGGCAATGTATCCTAGATATGTGCTTCGTTTGTGATGTTATGTTTAGCATTTATTAGTAGTTCATTTTGCACCGTAGACTTCAACATTCTTCCAATTGTATTAACTCTTGCTTTTATCTGATTAAAGACATTACCAACTAGGGGTGAGGTAAATCCAAATCAGAGGGATCTAAATCGAATTAACCAATTAAATTTACTCTTTTTTTTTATTAGTTTAAGTTTAAATCGAATCAACACTGTGTCAAATGAACTGAACTGACAATTATTGGTTAGGTTTATTTTTTATTATTGATTTAGTTCATTTAAAAGTCATATAAAATCTTAAACCTTGAAATCTGGCTCGAATCAAACCGGGTCCGTCTCAATCACCATGAAGATGGGTGATTAAATTTAATATTTGCAGTTAAGTACATGAAGTGGTAGATGTATTTTGTGAGATTAATTGAAATCTTTATTTATATGACCAAAGATTTTTTTGTCTAACGCTAATATTTTGCCGCTTTCTTGTGATGGCACGAGAATATGTTTGTCCGTGCATACATTACACCACCCAAGTTTTTGTGTTAGATGGACGTCTGTTGGGTGGCTTTTTAAATTTGTTTGACCTTTTAATTAAGAAGAAACCTCTATAATTGAAAAGGATTACGCAGGCTCATCAGTTGCTGTAGTGCAGTGTCTTCTTCCGGCACACAATTGTCTGAATTACCATGATTTTTCCATCATTGAATAACACATTCCGGAAAAAGGAATCTACCTCAAGAATCTGTAAACTTTGTGTTTATAGAGTTGCCCTTTCTGTTTGGAACATTGAATTACCATTGGAGAGAATTAAGCGGGATTCTCTCCTAGTTTTATTTATTTTGTGAGTTCTGCAGGTATGCTTTTGAGGATGGTGAAAATCGATGAAGATGCATAAACAAGAGGATGGTTGAAGAATGACAAGTTAATTCTTCCTCCTCAACTTGCTTCAGTGCCCTTTAGCCCTTCAGCCTTCTTTTAACTTCCTTGTAACCCTTGATGCCCTAACAGGACAGTTCTCGTACCATTTACCAAGAAAATACCATAGAAAGATCACCTTTAGCTGCGTGTGGGTTAATCTAGTATGGATGATCGTATCTCATGCTTCGTCTATCAGTGAACTGAGATTCTTGCATTTCAATTTGTGGGTAAAGTTCGCCTTTTAGTTTGAGTGCAAAATAATTTTGGCTCATTTCTACGAGAATATCTCAAACAGGGACCTGATTTTTTCTTGTAATGTGTATCGATATCGGAGTCTCTCCCGCTATGTTTATTTTTTGTTAGGCCATCGAGTAGTACAATATACGAATCCATCATAAGTGAGAAAAATAAAATTATGTACAAACCAAAAATATGGGGTTATTGATCAAGATAAAATGTGAAGAACAGAGCAATCGATTTCATGATCTAAACATTCTAGCAAACACAATATTTCGTTCCCTCGTCTCAGAGATCTTGTCCGCATCCCCAAGATCAGAAGTCCAAACCATGAGCGTCGGGTATTTTTGGTAATGTCTCTTAAGGCGGACAATTCATGTAATTGATGTAGAACTGAACGGACGGGCCGCCAGCCGGAGAGAAAGGAACAAAGGACAGGTTTGTTTATCCACAAAATTTTTACGGCTAGACCATATCCACGCAAATCGTCAACTCTGGCAGATTTTCCTCTACGATTTCTTGATCTAAGAGGCCGTTTACTTCATTTCTCAAGACATGTTGGGTGGCAACATGTGGAGGGAGCGAACAAGAATATAGTAATGCTTCCACAGAAGCCGAACTGGGACTTTGAAGACGAAGGAGCTCAGAAAGCAGAAGTACAAGAGAAGCCATGAAAGAGAGCAAGTATTTGTCTCTAATAACAGGTGAGAGTTTTCAACTGTGTGAAATGAATTGTGAATTGTTCGCTTATAGTTCTCTGTATTATATACTGTTAAAAAGAGGAGAAAAAATTAATGAAGAAGCGGGAACCTGCCCTGCTACATATTACGCCAACAGTTTCAATCTGGTGATCCAGGTGCCGACAGCGGTTTTCCATTTTTTAGTGGTGGGTAATCTGTCTGCCTTTTTCAAAACCACGAGTCAAAGCAAGCAGCTTGTAAATGTGGCAGCTGTTTTTTCTTGTACGACCGCCCAAGGCATACTTGGTTTCCTTGGTGACCATGAAATTGAATATGAGCCAGACTACTTGCTTGGTCTCAATTTTACTTAAAACTCCAAAGGCCCATGGAATGTGTCCTGAATTCTCATTTGGGCGAATACCAACCAACCGTAGACTCAATTTTGGGCTGGCCAGTAAAATGTTGTTTCCATCTCCAGGCCTTAGTAGTAAAACACAAAATGTTGCTTTCAGTGCAAAACGACTTTAGTAGAATTAAAGAATTTTATTTTTAATGCCCAATATT
This sequence comes from Xylocarpus granatum, assembly GCA_019650275.1. Lineage (NCBI taxonomy): Eukaryota > Viridiplantae > Streptophyta > Magnoliopsida > Sapindales > Meliaceae > Xylocarpus > Xylocarpus granatum. The sequence goes on from BNST01002173.1 coordinate 17,624, forward strand.
TTTAGTTGGGGTTTTGCTTGGACAAGTCTTTATATTATTATTATTTTAGTTACGAGGCAGTTTAAATTTTGTGTTTAAAATTTTTCTTTTTATTTTTATTTGTAAGTTAACGGGTGGAACACCTTTGTGCTTTAGTAAGAGAGGGAGAGTCACCCAACTATCCACCCAACCCATAGTTGGGTGAGAAGAATTAGAGAATTGTACCGCATCACGGGAGAAATAATTATTTTGTAAGGATGATATTACTTACTTTCATACAATTTTTCTATTTTTTACTTTGATGAAACTGTAATTTATTATTTTTTCTAAGTTCTATTTTTACAGTATTACATCAATCAAACACAAATATATATATATATATATATATATATAAATAAGCTGCACAATTATGAATAGATCAGGTGGACATTGGTCAATAATGGAGTTCATTGATCAATCATATCAACAACAAGACCTGGCACTCAAAACCCAAATCACGAAGATCATGGAAACTAGAAGAAAAATAAAACGGAAGTCATCTGACAGAGAACAAAGAAAAAGAAAACTCAAAAAACAAATAATTTAGATACGTAGAAATGGCGGCAATCAAGGCATTAGCCATCACAGCTTGCTCTCCCTGTCGCAAAATGTAGGGATAGTCGATCAGAGATTGAAACCCGGCTAGCGGTGGCTTATTCCCGTTGTACTACCCGCCACACATTTCGCTGCATTTGGCCCCGCGCTCACCGCCTTCTCAAATCTACTGCTCAACAACAATCCCCTTTCCCTTTATTCTTACTCCTTCCTCCGCCTCCGCTGCTACCGCTCTCGTAACGCGTCATTGTCATTTCGTCAATTTCCGATGCGGAAGCTGAAAAATTGGTTACGCTTCCTCTGTCGAATCCTTCAGCTGTGGTCACACTCCAATTCCTTTCATTTTTGCATTTCAAGTAAGCTTCAAAAGTTTCCTGCAGATTTTCTCCTTCGACTATTGGATTAGCGAACAACCTCTTTCAATTTGATTGTTGACAGTACTTCTTTATCATTAAGCCAATCATTCGAGCAATCAAGTATGATGTTGCAAGGGAGAGTAAACCATCATGGAAATAAGGAACACGACTAAGGCTGAATACAAGTTTTGAAATTGGCAATGAATTGCATCTTTTCCGTGTTGTTCAATTGTTTCTAACTTGTTTTGTAGCAAAGTAATTGCAATCAACATTCCGTCCATGGATATTTTTAGTGTTGAGGGTATTGTTTTTTCGTATCTTGTCTAGATTGTGCAGTATCCACCAAATTCTGGATTATTGATTCTGCTCTTTCTAACAAATATTTTTGCTTATTTGATCACTTGAGTATGCTTGTTGCATTTAAACCCAATTTCTTTTCAATTCATGCAAGACCGAAATTTGGACTTCAAATTTTTGTATTATCGCGGGGTTATGGTCGGTTGCATTAGTTAAGTATTCATGGTTGAACTTCTCGTTTCTTTTTTTTAACCCAAAAAAGAAAATTTGATAAAATGAAGTAGTTTGACACAAATGACGACATTGCCCATTACAGAATACCTAACAAAATATTGAGCATTTATATTAGGAGAATTTTTAAAATAATTTTATTTTAACACATTCTTATCAAAATAATCAATTTTAATAATTTTATCTGTACTTTTAAATGTATTATTCCTACTTAAGTTAGTTATTCATAACATTATTCTTCTTTGGATTGACCAACCTAAAGTCCTATTTCACCTTGGGTTAGTCAACTCAAAGTATTATTTCACTCTGGGTTGGACTATTTCACCGAGGTTGCCTGAATTGGTAAATATTTTGCTTTGAATTGACCAACACACAGTAATATTTTACTATGAGTTAAGTTGGTTAACTCATAATACTATTCTACTCTAAGTTTGGCAAATTCAAGATATTATTTTTTATATTAAAATAATAATTAATATTTAAATTTTTAAATATTAATTTTAAATATATTTTATTTTATTTTATTAAAATTATATTTTAATATCAATAAAAAAAATATTTTTTATTTTATAAATTTATTTAATATATTTAAAATATTAATTAATTTTTTGTATTTAAAAAATAATTAATATTTAAATATGTAAATATTTATTTAGACTAATTTATTTTTGTTTTTGTTATTGTCAAAATTTGTCAACTTTTATATTTACCGTAGTAGATGAAAGTTGTAAACATTAGTAAAAAAAGAGAAGAAGTTGAAGGAAAATAAAGGGAAATGAAGAAAGTGAAAGTAAAAATATATTTTTGATAGTAAAATTAAAAATATAAATTATTTGTAAGGATAAAATCGTTAAAATTAATTATTTTGATAAAAATATATTAAAATTAGTTAAAAATATTTTTTAAAAAAATAAAAATAAAATTATTTTAAAATTTTAACGATTCATCATCGATTATAAAGGTACAGAAAATGTTTTTAGCACCGGATCAATCAGAAAGATCATTCCAATTGCTTGGGGATTATGCAGCATCTCTCATTTGGAGAGTGACCATGATCATCAAATTATGCATTTAGTCTTTGATCCTCAAAGATCTTATGCCTCTTGTAAGTCAATGAAGGTAAAGCTTCCTGCCCTAAATGCCACTGAACAACATCTAATCGCCTGTAAATAAATTATTCACAATTGGTGTAGAATGACAAGTGGTTGTAATCTGTTTTCAAAATTAGGCAAAAGTATAATAGATACAAACATATCGGAATAGCATATAATTAGCAATTGCATATGCTTTAGCCACAGTGATTGGCATTGCTACTCAGATAGTCTTTTAAATGCAAATTTTAGAAAGGAGAATTGATCATTCAAGTGAAGGAAATTGAAGCTAGAAATAGAGTTCATTTGTAGTGAAAGCAGATAAAAGTCTTTTTCAAGTGGACACTTGATGATATGCTCAAAGAAACAAAGTAAAAGAGGCCAAAACTGAAGACAGGTTCATCTACTACTCCACTTACTGAAGAAATCCTGAGTATCATCTATTTAGTTGACAGGAAGAACGTACCACTCTCTGAACTTGTCTGTAGTTAAATCAGCAATAATCTTGCTTTGCAGATTTTTTCATACTGGCTGTAGCAAAAATATCAAAATTATTCAATTGGAGATGGAAACTGAGTCTCCTGCATGCCATGATCACTGCAAATTAATTCGAATTCATAAGGAGATACTAGTTTATCAGCCAACATAGCAAAATATTTATTTCCCTTATCACAGTGTTTCGGCAATAAATGTTTCTGTTTACATTGATTATTTTTCAGATATATATTACAGCATGTACATATACTGACATCAAAGCATTGCATGGCATTTGTACATCACACAGGCTCTTTCAGGAGTCTAGTATGCTTTGGCATTGTCAAGGTAATAAAATATTATGGAAGGCGACAGTAGAAAGTCTTAAGGGTAGAAGAGAAATAGCATGAGAAAATGCTAGAATAATGAAAAAAAATCCCAAATGATAGGCAAACAAGAACAATAAAATCTAGACAATAGTCTCCAATGATTGCTGAATTGAATTTATGAAGTAAACATATAGTGAAGAATTGGTAATGGATTTAAACAAAAGTAGGAAGTATACATACATCTGCATATAGTATAACAAGCTAATAGCTAATGTTGGATCAGTTACACAATTTTTCCCTCTGGGTTTTCTCTCCCTACTTTATAATCTAATTTCCTACCATTCTGTTTTTCCATCTTTCTATCCTTCTTCTTTTCTCCTCCCTGTCCTAAGTAAATTAGGGAGTGTTCTATTCTGATATTGGCCTTAGAGGTTATGAAAGAAGAAAAAAGAAACAGAGAGTTTCAATAGTATTAGGTTGAGTTAATCACCTCAGGCCCTCACCAAGTATTTATAATTGTGAGACTAATAACAAAATTACAATAACAACCCAACTGAGAACCACTGATTCTCTTTACCAAATAATAATGGACATGCAAGCAAAGAGAGGGAGATACCTTCAGTTACTTTGTTGTTATCATCTATCTTCTAAGCTGCATCAGAGTTTTCGGGCTTATCTTCCTTGGACAACGTGTATTGGAAGTAGATAAACTGGATCAAAATCTAGACAAGACATTAAGGTCCCAGACAAATTGTGAGAATTTTTCATTCTGATAATGCTGTAGCTGAAGGGTGTACAATTTATGGTTAGACACCTATGTGTATTGAAATGCATTAATGGTTTACTCTTGAAGAGGGTAGATTAGTAGGTCAGGTTACTGAGGATTGAAAATGAAGAAAGCCGGCATCCTTTTCTCAGCCATTCTAATTTTGATAAGAGAGTGGCAACAAGATAATCATTTTTAGAAAGGATACAAAGGAATCAAGCAGCACACAGCCTCCTGCATCAACGAGCCATGGTAGATTTGGTCTGATTCTTGACCATTCCAAGCTGCTGACAAGTATGCTGCAAAAGAAAAAACATCATACCTCCTTCAAGAACTAAGAAACATGCCCTGACTTTTTGGTTCAGTATAAAATATGAAAAAAATGACCAATAAAACCAAGAGGATGAGAATGATAGATATATCATATTCACCTTCCTACATAAGTTGCATTACCCACCAATGCAAAGATAAACATCAAAGGATTAAGCCCCTGCAATATCATTCATAAAAAAAGTGTAGCTGTTATTAAATTTGCTCTTGCACACAATCCCATTGTCTTTTCTTTTTCTCAAGCATTTTTTCCCACCCTGAACAGGAATGGTTGTGTATGGTATTTCAAAAAGGAGCTTTGTTTACCTCCACATTGCCCCTTCTGATCTGCAAGGGCAGAAAAAAATGAGAGAGATCAAGAACAGCAATTTCAGAAAAATGAAACAGATTGACAGAAAATACAGCTTAAGCTACAACTTTCAGATTGCAGAAACAGGAAGATACACCAGATCCACAGTGCAAAGAAGCAACATCAAGGAAACATTTCTGCTAACATAAACATGGTATGTAGGGTTCATCCATATATCTTTCCAATATCCTAAAATTTCTACTAGAACTGGAGAATCAGAAACACTAGTGCACTGGTGAAAACTGAAGAAAAACTTCTTTATCAAGAACAGCAAAAACTTGCAACTAGAAAGAGTTGTACAAATCAGAATAAAAAGGTAAACCTCACATTCAAGCAAATCTGGGGAAGCCGTCCACCCATGTAAATTGCTGCCATTGCCCAACCCAGGAAACTTCCAATGCCACTGCTTCCTTCAGTATCACGTTCTTGTAAGAGGCCACCACTTACCTGAACCAAATAACATTTCACAAAATAATTGAACCTCAAATTCCAAACTGTTCTGTTTTAATATCTCCTAATTCAAAAATAAAATATAGAAATGAAATGCAACTGAAGCTTGAAAAAGAGGATCAAGAAAGCGGGATATTAAGCACCAATAATCATTCAATATCAGTGGCTTTCTCTTTCCTCATAATGTATTACTAATTCCTTCTGTTTTCGTCTTCCACAAGTTAGGTGCCAATTTTCTTTTACAGAAACACTTTTTGGAATGAAAAATAAAGAGAAATTATATTGAGGATTATGCTGGAAATGACTTCCCACTTTATGTATGCAAAATCTATTAAGCTAGAGCCATCAATCAAATGAACTCGGCACATCCCTGCTCTCTAAAACCTAGTATAGAAATTACTTGGAAAGAAAATTAAATTTTCGCTTGAACTACCTGCAAAGGCTTTCTTCTTACATGCATCATGAACCCTTTATTGGAATTATCAAACACCATATTATGTTCAATGTTTGAGTGGTGGAGATTAAATGTACCAAGGAATATCATTATTGAGACCTGAAATAGAAAAGATTACAAAGAGTTTACATCTGCTGATCGGAAAAGGATGTTAGTCCTGACAAATTAACGTAATTGTAAGAGAGCTCACCAAACATAGCATTGACTTGGTGTTTGTAGATGGTGCTGATTGTGTAGGAACATGTCCACAAAGCAAGGGCTCTTCTATGGAAATCCTAGCATGATTAGAGGAGGGACTCATTTTTTGTGCTAAGAAATATCCTGTTGTAGGATTATGACTCCTTGATAGTGATCTTGCAGACCTGATCAATTTAGAAACAAAGTGTTATATAAATCATTTGCTGCTAAGGAATATATTCGTGATGACATAATGTTTGCTATGTCCCAACTACTATATCCACAAAGAGATATATATTCCTTTTCAAACTGTCAGAAATTATGAAAAGATTAACTATTAAAAATGCATTTTTTTTCAATTATTGTCATACATCTATTATGCTGAATTTCTTTTGGAAATCCTAAAATTTTTTAAATACACAGAAAAAAAGTTCTTACCATGCAATGTATGCATGAAGGTTTGCACATCTAGTAAGAGATTACAAGATCAGGGGAAGATCAGTCAAGCAGTTTAAGTGCTAAAACAAGGTTTAGATTTTAAGCCTGGAGAGTTGACCATATTCAGGACTTTGCCTGGAACTGCAAGTGAATGCATGTTTCAGCAGGAAATATTATCTGGAATGAGTAATACAAAGAAGTTGGGAGCTCTCACAAAAACCTAATTTGGATTTAGGAAGAGCCATTGCTGCCAAACTGACAGAAGTCCTCACAGAGTACTAATTTCTATATTTCCTTCAGTTTTGGAAGTAATGATCCAGGAAGATAGATTGATCTTCTTTTGGTGAGCCCAAGTATACCAACCATCAATAGACACAAATTTGCACATGCATAAACAACACACATGCAGATGTTCGATGCTTCTAATATGTATATACTAGCAAACAATAGAATCTACTTAATAGCATGGAAGAAAAAGCTTAATTACGTATAGTATAATTCTCTCCCAGGAGACTCATTTCGAGGAAATGCAGGAAGAGGAATAGGCGTCGAAACATTTTCTCTGTCAGAAGTGTCAGAACCAATTGTCCATTCGCCAGCACTGTTTACTTGTTTGCCAACACCATCAACTCTTTGCGTAGTCTTCTCTGCTGCTTGAATTTGGTCAGGCTTGAGACCCTACATTGCAATTACAAAGCAGTTGAACTATATTACATGTGTAAATAAGAAATACGAAACTTAAAAGGGTAAAACAATATAAAGAGTCCTGTAATACAAAATTGAGTTCATGCTTTGACATTGTGCTTCAGTTCCTATGTGATATTACTGATTATTTTGAAATCTTTTTTCACCATATATGATATGTCAAATTTCTGACTGAACTAGATCCAACTACACATTGATTTAGATTTGTTTGCAATGTATAGAACACACACATGAATCCAATCTTTTACAATCATAAACCAGCACTATATGTTTTGCCTCCTAAAATTCACTTTCAAAAATATTGTTGCATTTCATTTTGTCTCAATAAGTTTGACCAATCTAAATTTGAAGTAGTTTTAATTTTTTCCACTAGTAATTAGTAGTTTGGTCTTAAAAACAGATGTAGACATGCAAGCTGTATTTTTTTTCCCACCAAATTATTATAAGAAAAGAATAAGCCAACAAATTCTTACCTTGGAGGGTCGTTTATTTTCCTTTAGGCGAGGATAAATGTGACTGTAGTACATGGTTTGTGCAGCAAGAATCACTGTAGTCAGAGTATACAACTGCATGAAACATGAGAGTGAGAAAGCTACGAACGTAAGATAAGTTGGAAATATTATAAATCAATGTAGCTTCAAAATCGTTCGTGATTGTGTTCTTACAATTGCCATATAATACTGGGTTGGAAGCTGCAAAAGCAAGAGAAAAACTTTGGTTAATCAGGTGCAACAAAATCTTCCGTGGTAAAATGCATCGACTACATCTGCTTCTTACCCTCTTTGACAACAACGCAAGAGCATAATAGTCTCTTAAAAACAAAAGGTCTTAGAAGTGGGAAGATATCAAGCTTTGTGAAACACTAAAGAATCTTAATAAACCCAAATGTATATCCCCTCAGTTGTGCAATTGCACTCAGAAAAACAGTAATCCCACCAATTACATATCAGTGTATTAAGAGAATCTCACGAGCCTGTATAATTTAAATTCAAAGCTTCTTTCGTATATGACAAACAGAGAAAAATCTTCATGTAATGTCTTATGGGTAAACTAATCATAATTTTTAGATTACCAAAGAAACGATTTTTCAACACCATGAATGTTCAAAAGGTTATGTAAGATAATCCACACAAATGCAATGTTACAAATGCAAGTGCATCCTCCTAAACTTTTCCATTTTTGCAAGAGAACATACCATTAGAGAACAGATAATACAGTCGTTTGAGATATGAAATAACTTACAGTAGCCGGTTCCAGCAAGCAGCCAAAAAGATTGAATAGATCCCTGTAAAAGTAAATAAAATACAAAATCATAAAACACACAGGAAATATCGTTGACAACACTTGAATAGATAAATGACAGCAAGCATACCCAACAATCCAAGTGGTTAAGAAAGCAATTGAGAGGCCTTCAGTGGATTTCTCCTTGTAATTAGTGACGATTTGAGGAACTTCGGCGACACCCCAGCTGATCACACTGACCAATCCCAAGGCTAACGAAACACCGTCTTTAACACTGCAAAGACAATATTCCATGTATATTCTAGCCCATTCCGCACAATGCAAGTTGGTGGGGCACACAGCCGTTTCACTTTCGAACACTCCCATTATGGAATCTAATTCAAACCCAACAAACTGTAACCCTGAATCTATTCAAAACATGAACTGAAGAGATACAAAGAGAGTGATTAGAGAAAAGATTCAATCAAGGACAGAAATGCTTAGCAAAAGAAATACATAAAAGTGATGCATTAGAGAACAAAAGCAAGAATTAAAAACTTTTAAAAAAATGGAAGCAATAACCAAAACAGGAAACAAAAGGGACAGTCTGGAGTTGCCTTTTGTGGCAAAAAGGGGAATGAATATGGTGATGGGTTAAAAAAAATTAGGAGAAAAATACAAAAAAGAAACCAATCTTCTTCCTTTATGGTGGATCATTGCCGTCTAAAATTATAAATTTACAAAAGACATGTAGCTTTTTAAAAATGGAAATGACATTGAAGTAAATCCATTGCACATGCATGCATGGCACTGTAAATTATCGTTAAACAAATCAAATGTTAAAAAGAAATAATAAAGAATGAAAGAAATTCTGAGAAAGGAATATTCAAAATGCAAGAGAGGTATATTTACGGAATTATCATAAACACATAGATAAATAAAGAAGAAAACGAAATAGACAGAGAAAACTCACAATAAATGGGAAGCGTGCAATCGACCTCTCTGGAAAGGAACAGCGAGAAAACTGCGAAGTAGCGGCAAGCTGAGAACTAACGTGAACAGTGATCGTAACCGCTCTGCCACGTCCACCGAGGTTACAAATTGCACGTGCCACTGTTCAAATTGTTATACACTTGTGGAAGAAACATAATAAATTTTATAAACAATTAGCAATCACACGTGTGCGTATTAGTTAGTCAGTGTCACACTCGTATATGACATTAATTTATATAAAATATTTTTATATATTTTTAAAGTTATTATTTTGGCGTTTAAAATATTGCAATATTTATTCTTTCATTAATTCAATTTATGCTTAATGTTGTAGCTAGCCTTCCTTTAGCTAATCCCTTCCTTTAATATCAGATCATTATATTTTATAAGCTCTAGTATTATTCAACGGATTTTCTAATTAGCAATCAATATCATTGGATTTCGAAGCCCATTTTCTTGCCCTTGTCATAAATATAATGGACATTTATGAGCCTACTTGAGCGCAAAACCCTTTGGGTTGGGTCTTTGATTGACAGAAAAATGCTTGTAACATGACGGAATAGAAAAATGAACAAAATAAGTTTATAAATTTTAACCGAAGAGGGGAGGGAGGGAGGTGGGTTGGAGAAGAGAAACAACTTCAGGAAATGTAACAAACAAACCTGCATTTCAAAACACTTCATTAGAGTTCCTATAATAGTCGCACAGTAGCTTCAAGCTAAAAATCACCAATAGCAGGCAACAAATTTACAGCCTCAAATTCAAATCACTCTTGAAATCTGCAGACTGCAGGTTTGAGGAAATAAAAACACCAAGTAGAATATCTGGCGAAGAATATGAAAACCCGAGTCGAATCCACTATAAAGCTAGCCCCATTTGAAGTATCAACGCAGAAGAATTATTGCCCAGAACCTGATTCCATAGTTTGTGTTGGTGGGGCTGTGAGTACAGCTAACCTGAGATTGGGAGGATTGGCATCATCAAATCTTTCATGTATTTCCCTGTACTCTTGACAAATGGCACACAAATGGCAAAAAAAGTGGGTAACAAAGTCCCCACACGGTGCTTCCTGCATTATACATTGAAACTGGTTAACCATTGTCAAGTCTTATAGTGATAATTTTATAACAAAGTTATATAGACAAGTCGCGAGGGCAGAGTTATGAGTTGGCTCAACCAAAAGCCAACTGAGTTTTTACCAAGTTTTCAAGTAAAAAGAGAAAAAAAAAGATTAAATGCATAGTTAAAGAAGTTGTTTGACAGCTAATTTTATCTGTCTTGACATTAACCTAATTCTAACTTAATCCAACAGACCTGAACTCTTGGATTCTCCTCTACCTTTTTCTATCTTTTCACTAGTACTCTGGCCAATGAAATCCTTTTTATGTTATCGTCAGGCATATACTCAGCAATGCCAAAAATAAGACTTGTTATTATAGCATCTTTATGTTGACACACTGATATTTGTCATGCGAGTATTCAATATACTACTCACAGCAACTAATCACTTCACCATTCTATTAGTTTCACTATCAAAATAATTGGTATTTGAAGTCCTAACTAAATTTTGAACCCACCATCAATAATTGTCATTCGACGTCCCCACTAAATTTCAACCCCCGAGTTCCTTTTGCTACACACCTGAATTCTCAAATCCTATGTCACCTTCTTGCATCAACAGCCACAGGTAAAACAAATGTCGTACATCAAAGACATCTGAACTATCAAGCCAGTAAAAATAACAGAAAAATAAAATAAAATAAAAAATAGAGCTCATCACATAGTAAAACTGTTTTTGGGAAACACTAGTCAGAGTAGTACCTGGAGATCATACTTTGTCCGCAGTGCCCTGCGGTAGCCACATGCATAACAAGACACAAAGCAACCAGGTAACCCCAACAAGATGCCATCAGTCAACAAGCAACACACAGTATTGACAAAAGCCCACAAAATAAAATGGGTCAAGCATGATCCTGTAAAAGTTCCAGAACCCAAGAACTCTGCATTCTTCCCAAACAAAAAGCAGGGGCAGAAAAGACCTATACAACCTGTACAAAGGAAACAACCAAAAAGTCATTTCATGACTCTTTACAGTTCTACAAGATTCACAATCAGAATATACTAACACAAAAAGATACTTCGTAGAAGCTCTTGTGGCCCAAATATTCCTGCAAAGCATGTTACTAATCTGTCCCCTACACCCTATTCTTTCTCCCTTCTCTTTCTTCTTGTAAATGTCCAAGAGTAAACTTAAAGGTTATCACCAAAATTCTCATGTCACCCTCTGCCCTTTGTCGTTATCATGAATATGTTTGAGAACTGTAGGACTATACCAAAAGATGAAGCGCAAGTATGTCAGAATTCCTCTGCAAGAATCATAATGAGAGTTTCTGTGGAAAGTTTCATTAACATTTCAAATGCTAGCCATAAATTCATTAAAAATACAATAGCGGGAAATATGAATGGTAAACCAATTCAAACATGACCAGGCAACTATTGTGCAGTTCACCACTCCATAAATTTGTCACTTTAATCTATTAACAACAATCTATGTTGCTGTAACCTAAGTTCCTATGAAAACCCCCCATACCCCTACTTTACAGAAGTGAGCAAATTATATGAGTCAAGAACCAACTGTTATTTTAACCATTGTCATATTCAATGAATCACACGATGCTTCATAACTTAGTCCTATATCTTCTACAGAAAGGATAAAGAGTTTTATTTCTAAATTTCTCATATCTTCTACCAATCCTTTTCTTTAGCTTAACTCTATTTAGTTCTACAGACTGCTTAACAGGTTAAAACAAATACAGAATAAACTCAGCCATTCATTTAATAACAAATCAGATTACATTTCACTCAGCAGACATATACCTATTGTCAAGCATTCCCTGGTTACAGATAAATGATCCTGGTCTTAAATAAATGTAATTTCCAAATCCCTCTAATGGAATAAGGCCTTGGCATTGAATAATAATATGGAGAAAGAGAAATGGAAAATTCATTTATTGCTTACTAGCCTATTGATAATTACATTTATCAAGCACCTTACCAGCATTTCATGAACAAATATCAATGAACTTCTAACAATGGTGAAGCATTTCCTTGAAGAGAGAGAGAGAGAATAGTTATCAAAATTAAGCTAAGCTTAACAGGCTACTAATGATATAGCTTCTGTTCAAATACAATTCTCTGACCTTCCATTTCAATTATAATCTGTGAAATAAAAACCAAAATTGACATAGGTTCTTCTCATGGCAATTAAGCCTCTTTAAACTTGATTTACCAATGACCTCTATGCTTTCCACGTAAATTAAAGGAACATCAACAATCTATAAACCTAAAACCTAAACACTTGAAATTACAAATTATATGCCCCAGTTACACTTTCAAACATTTCTTCTTTCCAAAATTTTCCCCGGGCTCTAAGTGCAAAAGAAGAGAAAGTAACGTAACAAATTTGTCCATTCATTTTAAACTTAAGGGCACCTTCTGATAAAATCTAGGTCACAAGGCATAAAGTAGCATACAGCTCTGCATATGATCGCAACAAGCACAGATTCCAGACGACCATTGAACCGACGCATTGCCTGTGTGCCGAGAAACAGAAAGATCTTCTTTGCTAGGAACAATTTCCGGTCCTGAATCTGACCGCTCCAAGGGAATATAAGGAGGTGGCACATAACCACTTTGGCTTTTCATCTTTATATCTCCAGAGTTTCTTTTGAATCCTTTAGTAATCTTCTCTAAAAAGGAAAACATAAAAAATGGAAAACCCATTAGTGAAAATAAATTCGGAACCTGTAAGAAGCAACGCTGAAAGAACTCAGCATTAATTTTACATAGTTATAGCATATTAAAAAATGCTATTAACTCCGTCTGATAACCACAACATAACTGATTCCAGGAATCAAATCTTAACGGTAATAAGAATTACTGGTGGTTAAGTCTCAGTTAATACGACTTATGATTGATTAGGGTTTAATTTTATGCATAATTTAATTTAGCCAAAAATCTAATTCCGTAGATGGCATGAGAAAGAACATTAGAGAGAATCTTACAGGCGCAACGTCAATGGATACTTCCAATCAGCCACTCGTTATCTTCGGCCGTTCGGTGTTTCCACTAGAACGTTTGATCCGTCTTGATTTAGACTATAATTCAGAGATTTACCTTTCTTCTTCCGAATAGAGAAACAGGTGCCAAGGCGAGTAATTTGTCTGGGATGAGTCCCTCCTCCCTGGTAATTTCACCACGCAAAAGATTTTGTAAAGGCCTGCTAACTCCCTCCGCATTGTCTTGATCGTGAATTGCTAATTAAAATATTTTAAATTATTTATTTATTTATTTAAATAAAATTTTAATTTATATGTCTTTATTTATTTTTTATTTTAAAATTTAATTTATATTCCTAATTTTATTTAGTTTGCTTTTATATTCATTTATATCAGCCACTATTTTATATCTATAATTTATATATTTTTTAATATCAAAATTATCTTTAATTATGTTTTTATTTAAAAATAATAAATAAATTATTTATATTTTATTTTTTTAATTTACTTAACTTAGTGTACAAAAAAAAATGTAAAAGAGGAGTGAGTATAACCTTTTATAAAACTGTTTGTAAAATTATATTAAAATAAATTAAAAAAATTAATAAAATTATTAATTTTATGATACTCTTTTTAAAGTAATAAAATAATAACATATAAGTCATGATATATTTAAAAAAATAATAAATAAAATTTTTTTAATCATTTGTAATTAATAGCGTCCGTTAGTATTTTGTTTCAATTAGGTCTTTAAAGTTTGACAAAAAAAACATATAAAATCATACTTTAATCATTTATAACAAATAAACCTCTAATGTTAGCTGTTATTATGTTATAAATTAGAGACCCTTTTTTTTTATAAATAATTAAAATGTGCCTTTATTTTTTAGTTTTTTTAAAACTGAGAGACCTATACATTAATAATTTATTAATTAATGTTTAAATTTAATGGTTAACAAATAAATAAGGGTATCAAACACCAACCTCCCTCTTTTTGGGGCTCGGTAAAATGACACGTGGAGACAAATTTTGTTTAAAATAACGAATACATCCCTTATATTTAATAACAGTTAATTAAAAGTTTAATGGTCAAGGGTTAATATTTGATAAAGATGAAAGCATTGACGATATTATGTTCCCACTGTTTGCGAACATGAAAAGTCAATTAAAAAAAAGGAATAATACTAATTCTTTTAATTCTTATTTATATCATTTCGAATATATATATATATATATATATATATAATATTAAAGACAGAGTACTGCATTATTTTCACACATTTAGAAATAACAAATAAATAAATTTACATGTAAAAATTACTCTCTAAATATGATAAAATATATTTAAAAATATATAAAATTAATATTTTTAAAATATTTTATTACCTATAATGATCAAGTAGATACTTTTTTTATTTTTTATTCTTAAAAATTATTTTTTAATAAACTATCAAAGTATTTTTAGATGTAAAAATAAATGATAGCAAATTTTTTATTTTATTTTTATTAATAATTTTTATACATTTAATTTTTATAAGTTAAATTTATGTTAATAATAAAAATAAAGAAAATATTAAATTAATATTTTCAACAAGATTAATTTTATGTTTTAGATAACTTTTATTATATTTAGGAAAAGGTTAAGTGTTTTTTTTTATATATAGTGGCATATCCTTTAATTACTCTTGTTTATTTATAAATATATTTTAATGTATTGTATTATTCAAATTATGGGCCGGACTCTCGTCCGAGTCAATTGACTAATCTGGGCCCAACTCCGTCGACCCAACAGAAACTTCTTAACGAGACAAGGGAAAAGAAGCGACCGTGGCGGTGCCACGACGACGACAACGAAAAACTTAACACACTACCCCGTTGAAACGGGGAAGTAATACGAAATAAATAAGTATCGTAAGGTTTTGTTCTTCAGATTGTAGTGATGGATCACTACAAGGTTTTGGGATTAAACAAAAACGCAACCAGAGATGAAATCAAAGAAGCGTTCAGGAAATTGGCGGTAAAATACCACCCGGACAAACACTCTCAGTCGCCGAAAACCGTCAGAGAAAACGCAATCCTCAGATTCAAGCAAGTCTCCGAAGCTTACGAGATTCTTAGCGACGATCGAAAACGCGCCAATTACAATAATAATAATAACTACAATAATTACAGAACTGGAGGATATGGATATGGTAACTACTACAACAATTATGGGTACAGATACAGGTACGGATATAAGAGACCCGGTTCCTGTTCTAATGTCGGCTATGGGTTTGTTTCTAAGTTGGAGAATGCGCTTCGGTTTATGACTACGCGTGCTTTTCTTCTTAATGTTGCCTTTGCCGGGTATTTAATTCTTTCCCTCTGATGAATTAAGAAATTAGTGAATTTTTTAATTTTATAAGAAATATAATTATTATTTGTTATAGATGAATGTTTAATTTGTTATTTGATTGTTACATGATCTAAAATGTCCCAAACATGAGGAATTTAGTTGGAAGAAATTACATTAATTTGACAGTTTTTAGCAAGTTATTGTGTAGATCATTTACACCTCTCATCTTTTTGGGTACTTTTATCTCATTTGTTGCATTTGAACGGAGAACTTTTAATTTAACGCTATACACTCCAATTAAATTTTGAAATACTCAGGACGAATGTTGGAAATTTTTTAGTGACAATATTGAGGTTAAATCTTACTTTAGAAGGTTGTGAGGTTATGATGTCAGGATTTTCTGTGGAAATCCATTTGAATATACTGGTTTGTCTGCATTGGAAAAAGCAACTTTGTTTTGCATTTTAGTTGCTGAAAATTTGATAGGAAGAAGGAATTTGCGGATGGGTGGTCCTTTGTTTTACTTCATTTTCTTTTGTTTCTTAGAGCTGGTTGGATCATGCCTAGGGCACTGATGGAGATTTGGCTAGTTAGCAATGTTTCAAAATCATTTGTAGGAACTGTGTAGTATTGAAGACTTTCCCTTTTCATTATACGGAACTGGTGGCTTGTTCAAACAGTGGCAAAACATTTGAAAATGTTGTCAACTCTATGATTAGTTGATATTATGAAACTATAGTATATTGTAGTTATGATGCTCAGAACTTCAATATAAATTTCTTTATTGTTTATATGTCCTTTTCTTGCCTCATTGAATTCCAATTATATGTTTTTCCCTCTAGACAAATGAGTTTGTGTTGGCGTACATATTTCTTAGATTAGAATTGATGAATAATGGCTTTATACGCGCGCATGCGTGCGCGCACACACTTTTTTCCATTTGGAATTGTAATAATCATAGTCTTTGATGCTCATTTCACAGATAATGGTAGGAAGGTGCTTTTTATTTTTTGTTTTTTTGGTTGTTTCTAGTTAAACAAGTCATCGATTTCAATACATTCCCTCTATAATTTACTGCAAGATGGATCTATTAAATATTTCATTCTATAATTTCCTAGAATGCCAACATTAGTTACTGTTGCCCATGATTTAAATTGACATTTTTCACCCATTGTATACTTTTATGATATCAGCTCCAACAAAGTGTGTTAATGCCCATTGATGCCAAAAAAAAAGGTTAATATTTCATCTCAGGTATTTATTGCTATTGTTGGTCAGACACTTAGATTAATATTTTATCCTTTACACAGAATGTTTGAATGATGTGGAATGTTTGCTTGATCTTCCCATATTCTCTGTTTCCACATAGAATTCGTCAACAATTTTTGATAGATTTGGGGTAAAAAAAATTACTTCGATACATACACCTTTGTTTATTTTCTTTCTTTACAGTACTCTATTGGGGGGAATGTATGCAATGGATAAGGGCAGGGAAGCAATATGGAATACGTGTAATTCTGGAGTAAGTTATTGGCTCTGAGGATTTGTTGGTTTCTTTATGTTCATATTTCTTATTGATTCTGCTCACCTAATGATGCTTTTAGCACACGAGTATGATGCCTTTTGTGTAAAATGGAGACTCACAACTCTAAGGAGCTACATTTTTGTATCATTGAGAATTCTTTCTCCTTATGGCTTTTTTTTCTTTTTTGGTCAAAGCTTGAAAATAATTTAACCTTTCCAATTCAACATTTGACAGTAGTCTTTGAGTTTGTCTGGTCTTGATCTTGTGTGGATTTAATATTAGAGGATAAAAAGGTTATTCAAGAATTTCACTGACGGTTGATTTTGCATTCAGAAATCGTTTGAAGCAGCCATGGAGTCCATTGAGAAAGCCAAACAAAGTAAGGATAGGATGTGAGAGAGCTGTCAGTAAAATTCTTTTTTCCCATTCTACAAATATGACTGGAGACTTTCTTTCACCTGATCGGGTACCATGTTCTGGAAATGTGTCTATAACCTTTCTTTTTCTCTCTTTTTAATATAACCTTTCTTTTTCTCCTTTTTTTTTGTTTTGTTTTTCCATCACTAGTTGTGTATGTAACTAGCTTTTAATGCATGCATTTGGGTAAACAATAAAGTGTTGCTTGATGAGGCTACGCAATAAATAACATCCAATTAATGCAATGATTCAAGGTTTTTGGTTGTGTTCCCTTGTGCTTTTAAAAACTGCTATTACAGTCACATTACCAAATATTGATTTCTTGAATATTGCGAGTTTTAACCGTGGAAAGGGAAAAGAATCATCTGCATTTCTTTGATCCAAAAGAGAAGAAAACTCTTCTATAAAGAATATCGAAGTGTAATTTTCATCCAAACTGGCCGTAGTTAGTAAAAAGAGGTTTAAGTGGTTGCTATAACATTGCGAGATTATGCATCCTAATCAGTTTTATCAGAGAACATTTTACAGAAATTTTACAAGGCATTTATTATAAGATGAAACCGGCGACATAATATTCCATACTGTCAATCGAAAGTCAAAAAGAATTGCGTACTAACTTGCAATAGCAACTACAAAAAGGTAAGGAACAAAAGAAAAAAAAAGTATTGGATCAGCCAGTGCTACTAGAGAGATCTCCAGATAGTGCACTTTCATTTCCACATGATGCTGATCCTGTCTGTGAAGTAGTAGCTCCTCGCACTTTCTTCATCTGTCGTATCCTGAAAACATCACGGTGTGGCGGCTCACTCTGGACGGTTGTACTTTCGCCATCATCCTGACTTGTATCCTTTCTCTTCAGGGACTGCTTATCCCTGGTTGATTTAAATGAGGAACCACTAGGGGCGGGATGAGATTTGTTTAAACCAGAAATGCTGCCTATACTAGGTGCAGGACCTGCTGGTACATGAGTCGTGTAAGTTCCGGTTGATTTACCAGATTGGCCTGTTGGTATGTGGTTCTGCAGACAAATTGATAATGTAATATCCACGTTTGGTGTTGGACCTGCAATCAAATGAATTATGAGTAGGAATGAGACAAAAAAAAGGGAATTCTAAGGAATAGGTAAACAAGATCTGCAAATCATTCAACAACAGTAGCTATCTGTGCAGTTGAAACAAAATTAGCTTCTAGCTCCTAACAAATAATTTCTTTCAAAAATTTGGAGTCATATCAAAACCCCTTCCTAATGGAAATAAATTCAAGAAGAGAGACAGATAGGAATTCCTTTGTAACGGAAGCCCAAGAAAGGAAATTTTACAGCACTAGCAATTGGCTATCGTGTCTCTAGACACAAAGCTAATTTATCAGTTTCTTTAGTCACAATTTATAAACTAATTACCTCTTAATTAACTATCTTGTCTCAAGCTGCAACACAAGGCCATTGATCTAACTAATGTACTCATGATTTTTGATAATTTCTGCATGATTTTTGCCAATTACAGTTGCCGACCAATTACCGTCCACAGCAGGCAAGCTTGTTAAAAATGCAACTAGTGCAGGTGGTGTTGCTCTCAACATTTCATCAAATTTGTTCATCATCCCACCACCTGCCGTTGCAACCATGGGAGTAGACAAGGTGTTTCGTGCTGAACGGGCTCCAATTGCTGTTGTGCTTGGAGAAATTCCACTTGCTAAAAGCAACTCAATGGCCTCAAAATTTTGAATATGATTATGTCTCTTCAAAATATAAAAGCCTGACAGAGGTAGGTGAATAAAATCTGAGGTAGGTTAAACTACCATTTAAATAGTTTGTACTTCAAGCTGTTACAAGTGTAGGGCCAGAATCCTTTGCAGAGTACAGAGAACAATTGACATGTGAAGAAATTAAAACCTGAAAATAATGCTTCAACAAAAAATTGAAATAAACTATTATTAAAATCACATACCATGTTTTTGCCTAGGATCATGAAATGACCATTTGAGTAGTATCTGGTATATAACTTCTGCAAATGTTGAATTGCGTGTCAGGCCAGAAGGACTTTTCTCTACATTAAAAGGAACAGCCGAATTTACTGAGTGATAATAACAACAGCCAACTATAACCAAATATATTGTTTAAGAACTCATATGTAAACTTTACCTTCAGTCTTAGGTCTGTTAGGGAGAGCTGATTTGTCAACTTTCTTGTTATTGTCCTTCATAAGCCACTGGAAAAGTGTAAAAAAGTGAAGTACAAAAATCAATAACAAGACTATCAACTTATGCTTAGAAGTTACCCATACAAAATCTAGAATATTTAATGCTATTGTATATAAGCAGTGTAAGATAAATACCATAATCAGTCACAGGATCATAATAAATAAAGAAAATCAAAATGTCAGATCATAATAAATAATGAAAATAAAAAATGTCAACATATTCATGACTGAAATCTATAAATACATAAATCCGCATGGACAAGAGAAACATGCACATGCAGTGCTATATAAGAGCATTTATTAGCAACTTTTCCAAGGAATGCTAAAAACTTTATGATGGCAAAATTATAAGGGCAGATTTAACAATAACAAAATGTGAAAGATCAATAATAGAAGAAAGACAATTTTTGACAGTAACAGGTGATATGTCTCGGACTGAAAGACAGAGAGGTACCTCTTGTCGGACCAAATGATCCAGATCCGTAGAAGAGCAGGGCCAAAGATCCACGAAACTATAATGTGATACAACATCTTCCAATGAACTCTCTGGTGCAGGTGCTCCTTCTTCACCTGTTCTAGAAAGAGCTTCTTTCCTTCTTTGCTCAACCTGTATCAAGTTGAAAACAGTTTAGGTTCCAATGCACAAAAAAAATTAAAATTAATTTTGTATGAAGAGTTGAGTTAATATACACAACATTTATTCTCAACTCCTTCAATCAAAATTAATATTACTGATGACTGGGTTAAGACCATCATTCATCTTCATAGATGTCCAAAATCCCCTGGGTAAATACACAAGCCAGATAGTGACATCCACACCAACTCAGTGGGCAATCTCTACCACCATTCAGAGATTATTCAAAGTTTCGGATTGATGCCCAAAAGCATTAAATTAGAATTATATCTCATAAAATTTAATTGATGAAGTTTGATAGAGAATATGATTGATGAAACATCTGTCTCCAGAATCAAAGTTTTGAAGTTGAACATGAATGCCGACCTGGACCTACATAAGAATTACTAGGCTCCATCTAAATGGAGAACTTTTGTGCTTATTTTGTTGACTTTCCAATCTTCTGCTCTATAATTTTGTGGAGCTTAGTGTGCCCAGGTTTAAACCTAGCATGTACGTGATTTAACTAATGTGTTTTTAACATTCACAACTTTGGAGAGAAACAATAAAAACGGAGGAACTTCTTGTAGGTGATGATTTATGACCAAATTATGCAAGAAATGATGAAAAAATAGTACAAGAAATCACAAGAGTTTAAATAAATGGTTCAAGAGAAGCATTAGAGAAAAACACACTTTCCTAACGCGCGAAATGTAAATGGAGCACCGTGGCCCGGCCCGAAACACACAGATCAACCAGCTTTGTAAAATAACCATGAGCGCCCGTAACGTTCTCAAGTGTAGTACAAAAACCCTCTATTCAAACTACTTTTGCCAAGTAAAGGGGAAATTTTGATTATTTAGAATATCCATCGGGCCATTTTGAGAATATATCAAATTTTATGGGTCCCTTGGATACCGACCATTTTTCTTATCTTCTGTTTTCTGTTGACACAGAAAAGGTTGTGGGAAGACTGCGATAAGACAGCGGTCATTCTTCTGAGTCTTCATTGATGCTAAAACGGTAAGAGCAATTAAATTTATGATTTATCTTTCTATTACACGAATAACTATCGATATTAGGATCTGATCTTTCCATTTTCCTCTGCATATACTCATTTGTTTCGTAAAAGGATGAGGATAGAGACAATTGTCGTTTTGATTTGAAATTTTGTTTTGTTAAGAACGGTTGATATTTTTGATCTACAAGTTCAATTGGGTTTTGAAGAATTCTCAATTGGATGGAAGGGATTTTTTCCAAAACGGTTGTGGATTTAAACGCATTTTATACCTAAATAATAGTTACGTTCGTTACTAAAGGTATGGATCAATCATTAATTTTTTTGATTCTATGACCTTATATAGAATTCCCTTTTGATGCTGATTTATTTTGTTATGAATTGTTGAAGTGGTCGCTTTTTTGCAATAAAATTGTTGTTTTCCATCTCCCAGGTATATATCTGTTCTCCGTTTGAAAACCAGTGTTATTTGATGTTATGAAGTTATAGTCAGTAAAACCGAAGCCTGCCGCTGTGAATGAAGTATACAATATGTTTACTTCCGGCTTGTGGTGTTCTCTTCTTTGTATGTATAGCTAAGAAATGAATTAGATGCTAAAAGACTTTCAATGGATGACCTCTGTCAAAATCAAGAAGCACCTCTGTTTGTGGGGCCAAGTGAAGATGTGAAGTCTACTAGTCTGTGCACAGAAGATGATGAGTGTGTAAGGAAGATGAAGGAGTTGCATGATTACCTTGACATGGTATATTGAAACCAAGCTTTTCACCCGTCCCTATTTTCTTTTCATTTTTGTTTTTCGATTTCTGTCTTTTCTTTTGTTTTTTTCCAAACCACTTTTTGGGCTATGGTTTATTTTCTGCAGTTGCAAATTTTTTTCCATGTTTACAATTTCTTAATATTTGTTTAATACTTGATGAGTTCGTGACTGATAGCATGGTAAAACCATAGTTAAAACAGAAATGACTTTTGATTTGAAGATTTAGTTTTTAGACTGGAATGAGAAGATAGAGAGGCTTCGAGAAGCTTTCCTTGTTGAATTAGGATTGTGCATTTCTGTAGTTGAGTGGAGTACTTGATTCAACTGTAAGCTTAAATGCTATGCACGTAAGTCACGAGAAGTACTTCACCTATGGGTTCTGCTTTACTGATATTGGACTCACCAGAAACACTCAAACTTCAGAGACAGGTGAAATAAATTAAATGTACCATTCCGTTGTTTTGAAATGCATCTTGATGAACTGTAAAAGGGAACGGGTTTAAACTGTTCTTAGTCTAGTTTTGGGTGTATACCTTCTAATGTTTACAGGATGCAGTGTCAACAATTTCTTGTCTCTCGTGTCCCGTCTCAGGTGAAGAAGACAGTGAAACCGGGTTGTTCACAAGAAGTGCTGGAGGTGGTCTTGAATTCCATGGCATCCCTCGTAAAGATCCTCAATTTCATGTCCTCCACACCCAAACTTCGTGCCTCACTTTGAACACATTCTTACTAGTTGGTTGTGCTGTGTTCTAAGAGAGAGAATCTGCTTGTAATTATGTGATACCATTCCATTAGTGTAAAATCGGAGTTTGCTGGAGATTTTTTCCATCCTTCTGTCTTAAATCTTTAGATTATCGTGTAATAACTCAAGATTTTAATAATTAAATTATTATTCTCACAATGATTATTAATTTTTTTTATTTTATTAATTAATATTAGAGGATATAAATTGTTATATGTATTTTATTTGTAAATATGAATACGATAATATCATATTATTTTTTTTTAAATATGTCTTGATGTGTATTTTAATTAGATGTAGGGTAATTTTATTCATTTTTTTAGTAACTTATTTATTTTACATTGAGATTTTTGTTTTGTTTTGTTTTTTTACAAAAATATCATTTGAATTATTGGGACAAAAATTAAAAATTGTAAATAAAATACACTTTCAACTTTAAATAAAGATAAAGAAGAACTCGTCATTCATTTCAACAACTCTATCAAAATATTATTTTTTTAAAATAAAAAATCAATGTTAGAAGTTTAGTAACGTGGTGTTACTCACAACAAAATTTTAATTTGTATTTTTGTATAATATGATAATAGACAGATAAATCCAATTTCTGTAGGACACGGGTTTGAATGTAATTTCAGGCAGCAGAAAATTCGGTATGCCAATCCCACGGTGGATATAAAAGTTGATCACGTCTATACCATTACAAACATAATTACGAGTACTGGTGATAATTGCCATAAACATCAACAGCCTCCACAAAATTATAAACCCTGGTTGGAGAGCAATCTGCGCGTCGCTCCCAAAACGTCTTCTTAAACCCTAAACCCTTCATCCTTTCATTCCCAAATTCAAAGAGACAAAAGAAAATTATGATCAGCATAATTCTCAGAAAGTCATCCTCAAAGCGGGCTCTGACCGCCGCCTTGATCTCCGTCGAAAGCATTTTACACAACCACTTAAAGCCGAAATCAGGCGCCGCTGTTGTTCCAGAACACGATGAGATAGTAAAGACGAGATTTTTGACGGGTAGGGAGTTCCATGTGAAATCTGGGACGTTGGATTTTAAGGCTTCTATGTGTTGGCAAGCGCAGTGTGCTGTAGATGATTATGCTGCCTACGATGATGGTAAAGATGAAGGACTAGAGATTTCAAAGCTTGGTATTTCTCAGGATATTGTATCTGCTTTGGCTAAGAGGGGAATTTCAAAGCTTTTTCCTATACAGAGAGCTGTTTTGGAACCGGCTATGCAAGGTCGTGATATGATTGGTCGAGCCAGAACTGGAACGGGAAAAACTCTTGCTTTTGGGATTCCAATTCTTGATAAAATCATCCAATTCAATGCTAAACATGGGTTTGTACACTTTCATTGATGTTTTTACATTGTTGTATTTATCACTTAATTCTATTATTGTTGTATTTAATTTATATATCTATTTTGTTAGAAATTTCTCATGAACTGTATAGACTTGTTTTGATTGCCTCTTCTGGACAGGAATTGAGGGATATTATTGATATTTTTCGAATTACTGGTTCTGGAACGAATATTTAATGATTTGTTTTTATTTAAAGATTATAGTGTCTAATGCTTATTTATGCTATTTAGACGAGGGAGGTATCCTCTGTGCTTGGTCATGGCTCCAACAAGAGAACTTGCAAAGCAAGTTGAGAAGGAATTCCATGAGTCTGCACCCACCTTGGATACCATTTGTGTTTATGGGGGTACGCCCATTTCCCGACAAATGAGGATTCTTGACTATGGTGTTGATATATGTGTTGGGACGCCTGGTCGCATTATTGATCTGATGAAGCGTGGTTCTCTCAATTTATCAGAGGTACAGTTTGTGGTTCTTGATGAAGCTGATCAGATGCTCAGTGTGGGCTTTGCGGAAGATGTTGAAATCATCTTGGGCAAGCTGCCACAAAATCGACAGAGTATGATGTTCTCTGCAACAATGCCACCTTGGATTAGAAACCTCACACATAAGTACCTCAAAAATCCTTTAACTATTGATCTTGTAAGTATAATGAATTATCTTCCAAGTCAATTAAATTCCTGCTTAGCCTATGCCTTTGTTGGCTTAGAAATTTCCTGTGAATTACCATTTGTTGCTACATTTTTATGAAATGGTTATTCACATATATCATTATTTTCTTGTTGAACTCATTGAATCTTTATATCCCATTGTGTTTGTACATATGTTGCAAAAATGGGTGAAGATGACACTAGAATGTGTTCTGGTGGATGGTATGAAGCCATTTGATCAATTTGGTTGTGATCCTCTTATTTTCTTATGTTTATTGCAGGTAGGAGATTCTGATCAAAAGCTAGCTGATGGAATTTCACTCTTTTCCATTACAACAGACACGTGGTCAAAACCATCAATTATTGGTCCCCTGATAACAGTATGAATCCAAAACTTTATTTTTCTAACACTTGTTTCTGTTACTAAATGTAGCTATCTTGTTGGTTGTTTGTGAATATTCCGTTTTCTTATCTTTTATCCAAATGCTAGAGAAAGTTTATGATTGTTCTTGCTTTATCTTTGTAAACCTTTTCTCTTTCTCAATATCAATACTTGTGTCTTAGGAACATGCAAAAGGAGGAAAATGCATTGTTTTCACTCAAACAAAACGTGATGCTGACCGTTTGGCTGGTGCTATGGCAAGAAACTTTAGATGTGAGGCTTTGCATGGGGATATTTCACAGAGCCAGAGAGAAAGGACCCTTTCAGGCTTCCGAGATGGCCATTTCAATATACTGGTTGCCACTGACGTTGCTGCTCGTGGTCTTGATGTCCCTAATGTGGATCTGGTCAGTTTTAATTATAATTCTATCTTATCTGTTTTTGTTATAATCATTTTGCTTCTTGGTTGCTATTATATTTTTTTCAATATTGAATGTAACATATATGAATTTTATCTTTTTATATGCCCTCTATTATTCATACACCTGAAGTATCAGTCCCTTTTTCAATTTTTTTTCTTTACGGGTGTCCCTGATGGGAAGTGGATATATAATGATACACACAGGCGTGCACATTTTCTTGTACTTGGATTATACATAAAATTTTTGGGCTCACATACATTATTACTGAAGCTGTACAGGCAGGAGGTACTAAATGCTTCATATATATTAGACATATGTATGTCATGTACTCTTTTTCTTTTTTCCTTTATTATCAATATCAATAGCCAATGATTGTTTACTAAGGATTGTTACTTGTGATGGATGTGGAGATTTCCTATTTACGTTGTTCGTGACGAACTTTTCTGAGTTAGAAATATTTCTGCTGCTCAGTTTCACTAGTAAATGTAGATCAGATGGGATGTTAGAGTAAAGCAGCTCAATAAGTCTTATTTCCTGTCCAGAATATTTTATATTTGTTGAAGCTTTTGAGGCTTAATCATTGGCCAATCCTTATTATTTGTTTTCTCTAGGCATTCTTAGGTGTGCCATCTGAATTTTCTTCCGTTCCCCTCATATTAGGTTATTCATTATGAGCTTCCAAACACTTCAGAGACTTTTGTTCATCGGACGGGTCGAACTGGTCGTGCTGGGAAGAAAGGAAGTGCAATTCTCATCTACACACAAGGCCAGAGCAGGGCTGTCCGGGGTATTGAGCGAGATGTTGGTTGCAGATTTACTGAGGTTACTTATCTTTGCATTTTCTTGTGCATTACTGTGTGTCTATGTGAGTTCCATTTATATTTTAAGCAAATTTTAATTCTATCATTGGACATTGATTTGATGTGTTTGAATTTCTAAGCCTGGAATGGGATCCTCGCCAAGAAGGCATTGAGTAGGGTTGAAACTTCTATTTAATTTTTTTTTATGTGCTTGAATGAATATGTGCATATTACATTCATAAATATTGATGTGCATTTAACATCTGATTGATATTTCAATAGACAAATGTTACCAAATCCTTGTCTGGCTGAGTGATGTACATGTGAGAAATGTAATGTGGAGTCAGAAGCATCATGGCTAGAATACTAGGATTGATGTAATTCTGAATTGAACAAAATGAGCAGGTCTCACTGAAGGTACAGTTTCCTTGCTTGCTGGTTTACATGTGGATAAACATTCAATTAAATGCATGATTGTAGACAATCTCAACTGTAATGTGCATACAGCATACCTTTATCTGTTTATTCATTTGATTGTCCATCCCTCTACTTCTATTGAATGAAATCACTCCAGCTTTCTTGTAGTTTTCTCTATATACTTTAAGTCCATTACAGGTTTCTCTTTCACATGTGCATGCATGCATTCTCACTGTCTTCTTTAACACACATCCTTTTCTTTTTTTTTGTAAATTAATGAGATATAGAGAGAATGTACAATGTGACAGTACTTGTACTAGAAAGGGTAACAACAAAAACAGGCGTATTTTCTGATGATTACTTGATAATTTTACAGCTCCCAAGGATTGTTGTTGAGGGAGGTGGAGACATGCTTAATGACATGGGTGGCCGGTATGGAAACTATGGAGGTATGAGAGAGCATCGATATGGTGGTACAGGTTTTGGTCGCTCCAGTCGGGAGGACTTTGGATTTGGCTGTTCAGGTGGGCACAGAAGTCCTGGGTTCGGCCGTGCTAGTGGCTATAACAGTTCGTATTCAGGTCAAGTTGGTGGATTTGGTGGACCTAGTTCTGGTGGTTTTGGTTCTAATGCAAACCGATCTGGGAACTTTAGTGGTTCTGGGTTTAGTCGTTCAAGTGGATTTGGGAAGTTTGCTAGATCAGACCGTTCAAGTGCTTTAGGTGATGTTGGCTCTGGTCGTTCTAGTAGATTTGGGGACGTTGGTGATAATCGCTCAAGCAGAACCAGTGGTGGTTTCTCTGATTTCTTTGGCAGCTCTGGAAACAACAGTATTGATGATAATCAGAAGACTGGAAGAAGACTATTCTAATTTGTTGAAGGTAAGCCTACATCTAAATATTCTTAGACATTGAGGTGTAAAGTATTAGTGCTATTTGTCATTTTTTTTGCAAGAGAATTTATTATTATTTTTTTTCTTGTCCATTGTTTGAATTTCCTAATTTTATACAAAACTTGTCTGGCTTCCAAAACGAAGTTTAATCGGTTGTATGCATATATTGTTTGGTGATATCCTTGAGATGCTTCATCAGTGTTTTTCTAGAGATGTGTGAAAACTTAGGTTTTCAAATTGGGGAGAGTTCTGTTATTTTCCAACAGGGATAATAATTAACGCAAGAACTAGCATAAACTTTTCTGAATTTGTTTCATCATGTTTATGCTGATTACAAAGCTCTACTTGCAGAAACAATGTGTCCGTGGTCTTAATGATATAACCTATGACTCCAATTTTCTGATTGTAATTCATTTGCAGGTTGAGAACTATGTTAATGGGGCAGTCTCCGGTTCATTTGCATGGCTTACCGACATGATGCATGGCACCAGAATATTATGCTGGGCTATTTGGTCTATCTTGGATTGGAATTACCGCAAATGATTGGCAGATATAGGAAAATTATGAACCATTTTAAGGAGAATACTGTGCTTACGCTTCTTTGTACCTGGTTATTAACAAGTTATTTTGTTTTTATAATGTTGCTTAGCTTTAATATTTTTTATTTCTTATATTCATATTTAAGAAGAGGACGAGGCCACATGTATAATAATAAATTATGGAGCAGTCACTCTTTTTCTCCTAAATTAAATTTCCGTTTACGAAACTCCAAAGACTTATAAGAGTGCTTATGTTTTTGTTATAAAGATGTGAACGCGGTTATTGAAATCTTAAAACCTTGGGACCCTACTTTAGAGGGGGGGTTGGAGACGGTAAATGTCTGATTGCAAAGGTGCAAATTAAATGCATTGCAAAGGGTCAGTCGTACGGAGTGTTACTGAATTGAAGCCTTTTTTGTTCGAGACTTCAAAACCAACTTTTAGAGATAATATATATATATATATATATGTATGTATATCTAACACTATTAAATAAATTTGAAAGATGATTTTAACCATTTACTGCATTAAATTATCTTAAGAAAAAGCACTAACAAATTATTCTTGTATTTTACCGTTTTGAACAGTCGGGAAAGAATAAAAGACAGTGACTTTCTATTAGGTCTATGTAAAATAAATTTTCATCATTTTTGTCGTAGAACTTTAAAGACAAGTGAAATTGTTATTATCGTGTTATAGTTTTATTAAATTAGAATATACATTTTTTTTTGTAATTATTAAAGTAATGTGATTTTAACAGATGGCCGTAAATATTGAGTTTCTCATGTTGGACTATACTATGGCCCCAAGGGCCCTTGGTTGTGTCAACACCACGCATAAAAATTGCAACAAATATACCAAGATTTAAGAGAAATGTTAGAATAAAATGGTTACATTTGTATAATTATTATTATTATTGAAAAAAGAAGTAAAGGTATAAATTTTGAAAATGTATAACAAAAATTGGTAAGTTGTCTCGACACAAGGAGCGTATTATATTCAAATTTAATATCAACCCGTAATTTAGATAAAGTAAGACTATTGAAAAGTTATTCAAATTTTACAAATATCAGTTCAACTTCCAAGGGCTTTCGTCCATCTCTCGCCCGTCTATTCCCGGATGCAAGCATAGATAGTGAGGTCGGGTTACCCCAAGGATAATCCATCCTCTTCTTTACTACGATGACGTAAAAAGATATATAATGAAGATAGATACGAGCAAGGGCTCCCAAGATGAAGAATGAAGCTTTGTGTTCAAAAACAAAAGTATCTGGGGAAGAATTAAATATCCCATGTTACTGATGATCCGAGTAAAAGTAAGGAATTGCCTGAGTAAGGGTACAATAAACAAGAAAGTGATGCCCATTGACATAACAATATTTTAAATACTATATTTTTACTTAATTTTAAAAATATAATATTGTAAATATTTGATAAATACCTATTTTTGTTGTGGACTAATATCTACCTAATCAAAAGCACAACACAGGATAAAAGGGCAATTACCAGGAGAAACACCACACCACTTTTTTTTAAGGACTATATACCACGCTATTGATATTCCCATGCAATTATAGTTATAGCATAAACAAAAGATAATGGTTCCATCAAAATGGCTCATAACGAGACAATTAGAAGCCTTCCTACTTCAACACCACGAAACTTCTCTAGTTAATCTTCTTCTATAATCAGTCATGAAGTACAGCAGGATCCATCAGAGTACACAACATACGTCAGTCCGTCACCAAGGAGAAACTGCTACACTTTCAAAATCAAGCTCAGCATTCTCAATGTCTTCATCAATAACATTAACTTTTGATTTCAATGCAGCAATCTCCGATTAATTTTTCTCCTTCACCCACACCAGCTTTGCCTTCCTTTCTTCCAGCATCTTTATCTCTTTAACAACATCATCTAACTGTAGCATAGTTTCTATATGCTCATTAGTCTGCTCCAGGAGTTGTCTTTCGCGGTCTTTCAACTGTTCAATAAACTGTTCCTGCCTTTCTTTGTTTGATTGCAACTCATTACGCCGACTCCACACAGTGCTAACATCGAAGCCATGCAATTCTAGGTCAAAAAGAGCTTCAGATATACTATTATAGATGCTTCTTGGATCGCCGACTTGTAATTTAGATGGCTGCTCCACCACATTGGCAAAAGTCATCACATAACCAGTTGCTAATCCTTCAAGATAAAATGCTTTTCTTTTGTCTAAATGATGGAAATGAGGCTTTTGCGGCATTTTTTTAAATACTTCCATTGATTCAATAACTTTCAGTATCGATGAATGCTTCACAAAAGGTAAGGTCAAATTCACTTTTAGAGTCATGTTACTTGTTTATTCCTTTACATCGCACTGCTCTGAAAATTCAATAAGTCTTCCATTAGCCTCAATCTGCTGGTTGGCAGTACCACTATTGATCAATCCTGGAAAGGAAAAGACAAATAATCAAGACAGTTACGATATGTGCAAGTACTCTAATTTACATCAGCTAACTGGAGTCAACCACAACAGGTGGAAGGTACAACCCATCAAACCCCATTGATATAGGTTTTTCAATGTGAGTCATGCTAGGAAGTGTTTCAACCATGGACATCTCAGCTTGTCTGGTACTGCAACCTGTGTCAGAAAGTTCTGCTACTGTCTCCATCGATTCATTTTCAGAACCTGGAAAATGCCATGAAAAGTTTAAGATCCAGAAAATTTGGTCCAAACAAAGGAATGAATATTACACAACAAATAAAAAGGACAAAATGCTCAGTCCAACTCTTTCTTGTTTATTGCTATGGAATGATTCCCAGCCCGAAGGGAAAAATGGAATGCTTGTTTTGCAACTTTATATGCAAAATATTTGTGGTGCCCCACATTAGAACCTATGTCATACTTCCTGCTCTACCAATCAATCTCAATCTATGTCCAGCATTCTCACATTATTTTATTTAATGAGAAAAGTGGCGGCATAGCTTTTTATCTAATAACAAGCAATTTACGTTACAATTGTAGTTATTTCTCAAAAAATTGCATTGTAACCTTTTCAAGAAAACACCTATAATGAAAAAATGAACTTCATTAAGTTGACTAAAGTTGCTGACATGAGATAGAATTGTCTATTCCAGAATTATATAGCTAAAACAATTATGAAAGAAAACCAATTTTTTCCCATAAAAGGTGAACGATTGTCTAAAACCAGAAATTGAATAATACCTCATGTCTGACACTAAAACTTTCCGTACATGATTCACCAATAATATCAGCATTTAGTAAAATCTTACAGAACATGTTTAAGTTGATGTGCCATCAGTTTTCTTTTCCCTCATTTGTATAATTGCATTATGATTATATAAGCTCAATCCTTTTGCTCCATTCCTCACTAGAAAGATATCGTAAACATTTTTGGTTTCATAGGCCCTGATAAGCCGTACCTATCAAGTCTTCAGCATTGCTAAGCAATTGGACATCAATAAATTCACAATATTTTACAAACATATTTTATGCAACAGCAACTCCAGCTGTATCCCAGACCTTAAACTATAATCATATCGCTTGTGGGAATTAAAATATAATCTTAGCCACAAAATTGTAGCGTCAAATAGTCCATCACCATTCACCCAAGCTTCATACCTTTAGCTGAGGATTTTGGAGGCGTTCCTCTTTTTCTCTTCTTCAGGCTGACAGTTCGCGCTTCTTTCTGCTGTGCTACTGATTCGAAGGAAAGAATGGACATCATCAATGATGATATCGAGTTAAGGACAAAAGAAACTTAAGGTGAATACCCTACAGTAACCAAATCTGCATTCAGCTAAATTCTATAGGTTGCAAGTTGAACTGACAAACCTGGATATATGCTGGTGGCAAGAACTTTATGCCCGTATTAACTGTAAGAAATCTTGAGTTTATAACGACGATGCATCACAGGATATCTACAGTTTGACTCAATGGAATCATTTGCAATAGCATGCAAAAATACAAAATATAAGTGCTATGGTTCTTCCAGGACACTCGATAGTCACTGATCAGGTGGTTAATAGTTCAAATTACTTTAAATTTTATGAAACCTATTGACATGATAAACTGGAAGTAAGTTTACCATCTTTTAAATTATATTTACTAGTATAGGATAGACACGTATCAATGAAAGAACAAAAGGAGATTTCGCTTGCGTTTTTTTTTCCCCCACCAAAGCACTACTGGTTTTAGCAGAAGGCTGACTGAAAGCTACATGTTGTTTTGAGCATTAGGCTTTTTTAGGGAAGAGGTAGCACAGCTAGAAATTGCTAATTCACTAGGTATTGATCGTAGCTGACATACTTTGAGAAATAATGCTGTGTCTCCACTTCCTCTTTTTTTTTAACTTCCTGAAAGGGTGAGAAATTAATGTAGCATCAACTGCAGCGCTAGCCTCCTCCATTTCCATCCCATCTGATGTCAACGCATACAAAGCTGAGTTTTCACTGCTCTGAGTTGACTGCTCTATCTGACCTTCTGTTGAATAACTTGCCATCTCTACAGCATATTCCTCCACACCACAAGAGTTTTCAAATGCCATAGCTTCTTCAGGTTTTCCAGCGCAGCCTTGGGAACAAAATAACAGTGTTTTGCATTCCACACCATTCAAAACTTGCTGAAATAGGAGCAAAGGAAGTTGTCATGGGTAGCTTTCTCAACCAATATAGATGTAACTACCAAGTATAAATAACAATCCCTTAGACAAAACATAGAGAATTTAGAACAGGACACTAAAGAAACAGACGTAGCGTAAAACAGTAAACTATGACCAAACATGCAAACTTAGAAGTCAATCTGTTTGTATCGAACCAATCGAGAATTTACTACAGAACATTAAAAAAAACAGAATAAGAGCAACAAACAATGCATAACAAGATTAAACTACGACCAAACATTTGAAGTGAGGAGTTAATGAAGAAAAGGACCTTTTTGGGTCGATTCCATTGGCCATCAATCCAATCCCAAGGAGCCCTCAATTCCGAGCGCTTCAACTCAAGCAAATCAGGCGGATCATCAAACAAAATAAAGTAACTCCTATTTGACTCCAACTCTAAATTCAACACATTGAAAGCCACTCCTACTCACCAACCATCAAGGCAAAATGCATCAACAACGTCGTTCACTACAAAGACATTTAACATTATTCTCTGGAGTAGGTAAAGGGCCTCAAAAAAACAGAATCAACCTTCTCAGCTAATGGTTTGGAGCCATCTTCAGAAGGTAAGGTCAGGTACTCTATCAAGTAAGCCTTTTTACCTTTTCTTTCCAAAATTTTGGCCTCGTACAATACACCACAAAACCCGTCTGCATCACGGCTTACTTCTACCAGTGAACCTTTACTATAGGAAGAATCATATGCATTGTTACTGCTGCATGCCATTTTCAATCTTGATCCTGGCAAAACAAGAAGTCAAGCTTTGGCCTTTGCCTGCAAAAAAGAGTACATTAATGAAAGAAACTAGTTGCTCTTTCCTGCGGTTTTATGTCCTGCAATACAAAACGCATTTAAATGTCGATTCATTTCCATTGGCCTTTTGACTTATATATTTGTACAAGTTGGGCCATAGATTAGGAAAATTTACTAAAAGTCGTTTTTTTCAAAATAGCCTTATTTCTGTTGAGTCATTTTAATCATGCACAAAAAGTATTCTTATGTATGCAGAAAAAACAAAAAAAAATTATTTGGATAAAATTATCTATTCATTACTCATTCAATAAATTTTGTTAAAAAAAATTAAAAATTTACTTAAACTGTTTAAAGGAAAGTTTGTTGAGAAAAAATTAGTGTAAGAGTTAATAATTTTATATAAATTCTCCTCATTCAACACATATGTTATCAAGAGAAAATTAGTATAAAAATTAAAATTTTTACTTAAATTCTTTATAACTATTTTTGTCAATAAATTTAATCAAAAGAGTTTGAATTTTTGAAAATAGGAATGAATACAAGAGTAAAAATTTATTTAAATTCTTTATTTTTAAGATAAATTTTGTTTAAATATATATAAGAGTTGAAATTTTAGTTAAATTTTTTACAATAATTTCAAAAATATTTGTTGAGAGAATTTATGTAAAATTTTAAATTGATTTTACTAAAATTTGTCAAGAAAAATTAATACAAGGGTTGGATTTTGCTTAGACTCTCCAAGTTGCATACAAATAATAAGCATTTTTTTATTTAAAAAAATATAATTAAAAATTAACTTATTTACGAAAAATATTTAAAATATGCTGTTTTAAGAAAGAAAAAAATTTAAGTGGGACAATTTTACTAAGTCAGGATAGTTAGTATTGTGGGATTATTCAATTAATAAATTCATTAATTAGTAACAAATGAATAAAGTTAATATTTAATTAGTATGATGAGATAAAATTATAAAATTTTTGTTTGACTATTTTCATTTTTAGTTAAAATTGGAATCATTTTTAGTTTGAATCTCTTATAAAATAAACTTTCCTAAATTCTCCGTATAGAAATTTACAGACATCAATTTCTGCTTGGAACAATGTTGAAAAACACAACTTCAAATGAATAAAGTATCCACGTAAACATCCATCAATTCATGTGAGAAAACAAAATAAGACTAAAGCCATATCTAAGGTTTAAGCAAAGTAGAAGAAATTAAAAGATAAGAGAGTCAGACGAGTCCACCGGTCAGAGGCTGTGGCCTTTAAGGCAGTTTAGACCATTATAAGTATTAAGAATAAAAGTTCACTGCAACTAAAAGCTTCTTCATGCTGGACAGAAGTAAGATAAGATCCATAATCATAGGTGTAGTCTTCCAAGGGGGATCAAAGTAAATTAGTTTTACAAGTTTCATATATAGCAAAAAATATTTATAATGTCACTTCCCCAGATGTCATATTAGTTAGACGTGCATTTTGTAAAACTTGTTTCCAACAATAGCTTATGCATTTATTTTCAAATGAACTTTTAATATGTTTTGTATAATTTTTAACTTATAACAATCAATTTAAACAACACTATCTTATTTAAATTGTTTGGTAAATAAATCTATAGAGAACATTTATAACAAAAATTATTTTAAAAAACTTACAATTTTTATTTAATTAATTACAAATATTTGAGTGAAACCCACCCTGAACCTTACACATTAGTCAACTGCTAGTTGCCGTAACTAAAATAAATAATTGTTTTAACATGCCAATTTATAATCACTGTGCCCATTGAACTAAATTATATTTAGAAATTAGTAGGGCATCTCGTATTTGGGCTGTACCGAATTGGATAGAGTTGTACATATAATTTCATAATTAAATTAATTAAAAAAAGTAATATGTAAATGTTTGGCTTTTTTTTCTAACTTAAATTTAAGATATATAAAATCTATATTTGGATACGTTCATAAACCATTGTATTAACTTAAATGAGAGTTCGTTGAATATTTTTATTTGTTTTAATAAATTATATTATTAATTAAATAAAAATATTATGATAATGTTATTTTACTTATATAATAAATGCACAATCATTTACTATTTAATTTTAATTTATTATCAAATATTATTGAGTTATAAATTTAGCCCTGTGAACATTTGAACTAACATAAAATTATGATTCGAAACAATCTCCTGTTAACATAAAAATTACGGTCACAAATTCATTCAAAAACATAATCGCATTTGTCACTTTCATCATGAGGTCTCTTCCCGTAAATCCCCACTTTGGTATCCTCAGACCTAGGCATCCTCACGCTTAGGCATGAAGGCATGAAATAAGCCGTAGACAAAACTGAACTGATCATGATACCATGTTTGATCCAAGTCCCAGAGATTTCGTATCCATAAACCCCAGCAGATTTTCCTGTATGATATGAAAGGTCAATTTCTTGCTTCCGAACCGGAGAGGAAGCAAACTGATTACAAATCCACAATCACTAGGCAAACAAGAAAAAATTAGAAGCCCACACCCACATCACACTGATATACCTTGTTAACTAAGCATACCGCATCAAGTTAATCAACTTTCTCAGCTTCCTCTCCTTGAACCCTCTCCGACAGGTCTATTACTTGGGTCTGTGCCATCGCTCAAAGGATTACCAGCATTGTCAATTAAATCTGTCGTCAAGGAGCTTGCATCAAGTGAACTAGAGGTAGAACCTGGAACACACTCATCCAATTCTTTTGGCTTATTCAGGGCATGGCAATGTGGACAGTAGTAAGTAACAAACGGGAAATCTTCCTTCCTAGTAAGTCCTGCATAAAAATAATAACACAAAACATTGTTTTCTTCAACCCACTACATCACACAACTACTGCATTTGTGGTGCACGAAGGTTGGAATATTCCAACTAATAGTAGTTGACTCACCATTATGCATATGACAGTTGCCGCATATAAGAGCATAAGATTGTGTAGGATCTTCACCCACAAGTAATGCTGCAATTCGAGCAATCCATCCTCCATCATTCATGGTAGACCCCTGAGGATAGTGATGATTAACAACCAGTTGATTATTCTCAGAAGTTTGAGGACCCTCGCTCTCGGTGGAATGAGAGGTTTCTTTGTCAGAAAGTTGTAATGGAGTGTTCCCTGCACTACTGGATCTGGTATGCAATTGCTTCCGATATCGAAGACCACCAGATGGCACAACCTCGACATCATTGCTCTTCCCCATTGGAACATTGAGTTTTGATTCATCCCCAACATACACTCTCAAGCCAGAATCTGCTCCCAGCTTGGATGCCAGGACAGTTGCAGCAGCAGCCTTTGCTGCCGGGTCAGGATCATATCTCTGCATAATAGAGAGATTATGCTGAGTACAATTTACAATTGTTGGAAAAAAAAGACACATTTGCAAAACACTCCGTTTTCTATCACAACATGTCTTCAAAAGATGAATAAAAACTGCTTTAAAAAATGAGAACTTACACTTTCATCATCTCTTTTGACCATGCAATAACCATTTCCACCAGAACCTAATATCTTTACTCCTTTAAAAAACCAGATCATGGTAAACACTCTTAAGCTCATTTAATGTACCACAAATTTGTTCAAATTTCTCACTCCTGACCGAGTTAGCAATTCAAAACAACATAAAGGACTAAAAACAAAACCTTACAAATCAAGGTTTTACATCTTAAGCTTTGTGTCATACTTCAAAACATTAACAAATCCATACAACTTGAAAGAGGATTCTATAGAAGACCTTGCAGAAACTTTGTACATAACTACCTGAATGAGCTGTTGAGTGGTGTAATAATTTGTCCTCTCTTTAAGTTCATCAATTTTTGCTTGCCTCTCAGCTCGAAGCCTTTCCAAAGTTTTATGGTCCTTGCGATCACCTATTAGAATTAGATTAAATATAGGTTTGATTAGTACACCTGTCCTCATAAACCATATTAAGAATACATGAGGTCCTTTATAGCAAGTAGCCATGACAGTCACTGTCCAATTTAATCAATAAGAAGATGCATCTGCGGCCACTGTGTGCAGCATAAATTTAAATGGGCACTAACTAAACTAAAAACTGACAAAAAGAGAGAAATGAGAAACTAATGACATATTAACAGCATTCTAAAATGAATAAAAAGCTTGCAATAAATAAAAGCAGTCTAAAGTTAAAACACGTACGCATCCTTGTGCAGCTCACAAAAGCCCAATAAACAAGAGAAGACAAAGCAGGCACAAGAAACATTGGCAAAACTCGGGCTGCCCTCATCTTCCAATCTAACTCCATTGATCTTGTTGTCATGATAGCAAAACCAACTGCAATAAACTGAAAAAAGATCCAATTTAAGGAAAATTATTCAAAATTAAGACACAGGAGTAGCGTGCACCAAGTTAAAGGATTATGGTCAACCCACTGGTTTTGAAAAGGTTAAAATGACAAAGCCACTATTACATCAAAAGTTTCAATGTAAATCATCCACAATTTATTTTGTCTGATGGAAGAAAAAAATCAAAGGAGGAGTCAGGAGGAAAAGACCCCTGCCTCCAACTCAAATCATTGAAATCATTGGTTTGACTCCAACTCAGCACCCTCAACACAGTTGCAAATGTAAAATTTGTTATAAAAGCAATGAAAACTTGGTAAACGTCTTATTTAGCATGGAAAGAAAATTCTATGGACATAAACTGGTAAAATTCAACCTTAGTTGGCATTCAAGTTTGTGCAGACATCTAAAGCCTAAACCCCTGAAATAACACTGGGACTTGTACAATTATCAGTTTCATCACTGTACTTTAGTAAAAACAACTTGATTTTAAAAAAAATACTAATCGTACAAAATATGAAACCAAATAATTTGATAAAAAGATCAAATGGAAAAAAAGGAAAAAATGATAAAGGGGAATGGTAAGGCATAAGCGATAAAAGAGAGAGCACCTCAAAAATGACAGAGAATATAATCAGATGCCTCATCACCCTCTTCCAAGTTAAAGATCTCCTTTTCATTCTAGTGAGAACAGCAGCTTCTTCCTTGGAGATGTATTGCAATCTCTTCTCAAAATCATCCCCCTTTAGTCTAAAGATTCCATTCCAAATACGAGAAATGATACCCCGGTGCTTCTTTTCTACTACTGTAACAGAAGTGGTTGACCCTTTGTTCTCATTTTCAGTAATGCCTTTGTCCTCATCCATTGCTACCTTTGCTTCACTTATGTCTGGAAAAAGTTAAAATAAGCTAAGCAACTATAAAACAGGAAATGAAAAAGGAAAATTCATGGAATTAATGACAATCTAATTCCACTTCTCTTCTCATCTTGTAGTTTCAATTCTAATTCCATGAAATTGGCAGATTACTGCATTTGCTCTGATCCTTCTTTGTGGCTCTTTATCAGTACAAACAGAAAATGCCAAGTATATAAAAGAAAGAAGAGATCAAGAGAGAACAAAGAAAAACATACAGTATCTCACAGAAATAATTGCCACAATATAAAGAGAAGGTTTATTCAATGCCTTTCTACAAATAAAGAGAAGGTTTATTCAATGCCTTTCTACAAAATTCATAAAACCTTTTATATTGCATTATCAATATTCAAAGGCCCTTTCGATGAACAAAAACATTGATCCAGCAAATAAAAATGGTGCTTTCGATTACAACTTATTGTGTCATTATCTTTTAGTGTGTGTTTTTGTATCCAAATTCATTCACAGCATAATTAAAAACAGACCCAAAGAAAAAAGAAAAAAAAAGAAAAAGATGCAGAAAACAAAATAATAAAAACTCATAACAATGAATACAACAATACATCACAAAGCAGTAGGAATGCAGCTCCTCTGCTGCCCGGAATTCTCATCAGCGAAATAATATAACTAAAATAAGTAATCCATTATTACTTCAATTTTCTTTCACTTACAACGCGCAAAACTTCAAAACTTCATTACCAAAACAACAGAACCCATTGCTAAAAAAAAACCTCGGGCAAATTATGACTAACTAAATATCCAAAACCCACAATAGAGAATGAGAAATTAAAGCAAAGCACTTACATATGAAGGGAAAATCAAAACTGGATGAGCTACTATATAAGAAAAACAAGCGCTGCCAATTCAACAGTAGTTAAACAACAAAAACCAACACATCGATCATGAGAAACAGACAAGATAAAACAGACATGATCAACGCAAGAATTGCACGCACCGAAGCATTCTATTAGGATCTGGATCAAAATAATACAAAATGAGTAATTAATTGGATAGTTTCAAATTGATGAAGTTAAACCCTAGCATAGAAAACGAACTTGAATTGAAGAAAGAAAAATTGGGAACAGCAAGCAACGATCGGATCGAAAGGTATCACCAGCGCGATCACGAATACGATGATCGACAATTCCGAATGGAAAAAAGTTATTACTGAGATTAAGAAACCGTTGGAATCGAACGTGCGCGTGCAAGATCTGACACCAGATAGGAAGAAGAAGGAAAACCGAATTACTTTCGGAGAGATAGTTTACTTGGAGGTTGGGCTTCCTGTCGATAAAGGAACAAAAACCAAAATAGTTAATTTCCCAGCCCTTCGTCTAGATTGACTCAACGTTATTACAATGAACAATATAATAATATGCAATTACCCTTTTATCCTTCTCAGACACAAGGTTAAGGATAATTGGTATGGATTTTGAGACTTAGGGCTACGTTTAGTGTTTACCAGTTAGGTATCTAGAGTTTGGGATTAGGATATCTTGCACGGTTAAATTTTGAAATACGGCTTAGCATTAAAAAGTTAGGAATTTTGAGTTATCAGTTTAAAATTTAGAGTTATGGGTTTGAAGTTTAAGAATTAGGCTTAGTCTCATAGATATTAGGATTTTAGGATTTATGATTTAATGGTTAAAAGTTTAGGATTTTTATGATTAGAGTTCAAACTTAAGGATCCAAGGGACGTAGGATTCAAGGTTTTAGAGTTTAAAGTTTACGATTTTAGGGTTTAGTGTTTACGGTTTTATAGTTTAGGGTTTTTAGGTTTTAGGGTTTAGGATTTACGGTTTAGAGTGTTTTGGATTTAAGGTTTAGAGTATAGGGTTTTTAAGGTTTAGGGTTTAGAGTTTAGGATAAGGTTTTAGCGTTTAGAATTTACGGTTTAGAGTGTTTTGGATTTAAGGTTTAGAATATAGGGGTTTTTAAGGTTTAGGGTTTCGTAAGAATAAAAATTTATGAAAAAATAGTTGAAATACTTGTGAAGAAGATGAAAGATAAGGATGCAAAATCATCCAATAACTTCCACGCTGAGTATTACCCATTTGCCGGTGATGATCCTTTTAGTTTCTAATTATTTGGATCATGATCATTTCTCAAATAGAAACTATTTAAAGTGGGAGACACTAGGCCTCACAAAGATATTTTCATCATTACAAGAAGTAAAGTAATTTTCGGCGAGAAAAAAAGTTACTATGATTAAGTAAACACAAAACTTCTTTCGATGACAATTTAAAAGATGCTCCATGATTATAATAAGGCAAATTACGTTTCGGTGAAAAAAAAAGTTTTGCTTAATGATTAAGTAAACACAAAGTTTCTTTCGATGACAAGTCAAAAATTGCTCCATGATTATAAGAAGGTAAATTATGTTTCGGTGAAAATGAAAAGTTGCTTAATGATTAAGTAAACACAAGGCTTTTTTTGATGATAAGTTAAAAGGTACTTCAAGATTATAAGAAACGAAATTACGTTTCGGTGAAGAAAAAAGCTGCTTAATGATTAACTAAACACAGTGCTTCTTTCGATGACAAGTAAAAAATTAGTCTTTAATAATATGAAGCCAAATTAGAAAGGTTTAAGGTTTAGGGTTGAGGGTTTAAAGTTTAGGGTTTATGGTTTTAGGGTTTAGGGTTTAAGTTTTTTGGATTTAGGGTTTAGAGTATGGGGTTTTTAGGGTTTAAGGGTTTCGTAAGGATAAAATTTATGAAAAAATATTTGAAATACTTGTGTAGAAGATGAAAGATAAGGATGCAGAATCATCCACAAACTTCCACGCTGAGTATTACCCATTTGCCGGTGATGATCCTTTTAGTTTCTAATGATTTGGATCATGATTATTGCTCAAATAGAAACTATTTAAAGTGGGAGGGCACTAGGCCTCACAAAGATATTTTATCATTACAAGAAGTAAATTAACTTTCGACGAGAAAAAAAAAGGTTACTTAATGATTAAGTAAACACAAAGCTTATTTTGATGACAATTTATAAGATGCTCTATGATTATAATAAGGCAAATTATATTTCTGCGAAAAAAAAAGTTGCTTAATGATTAAGTAAACATAAATCCTTTTTCGATGACAATTTAGAAAATGCTCTATGATTATAAGAAGCCAAATTACATTTTGGTGAAAAAAAATGTTTGCTTAATGCTTAAGTAAACACAAAGCTTCTTTTGATGATATGTTAAAAGGTACTTCAAGATTGTAAGATTCGAAAGTTACGTTTTAGTGAAAAAAAAGTTGCTTAATGATTAAGTAAACACAAAAGTTTCTTTCGATAACAACTAAAAAATTAGTCTATAATCATATGAAACCAAATTAAAAGGCTTGGGGTTTATGGTTCAGGGTTTAAGGGTTTAGAGTTTAGGGTATACGATTTAAGGTTTTTTGGATTTAGGGATTTAGAGTATAGGGTTTTTAGGTTTAGGGTTTCGTAAGGATAAAAATTTATGAAAAAATATTTAAAATACTTGTGAAGAAAATGAAAGATAAGGATGCAAAATTATCCACGAACTTCCACGCTAAGTATTACCCATTTACCGGTGATGATTCTTTTAGTTTCTAATTATTTGGATCATAATCATTGCTTAAATGGAAACTATTTAAAGTGGGAGACACTAGGCCTCACAAAGATATTCATCATTACAAGAAGTAAAGTAACAGTTGGCGAGAAAAAAAGTTACTTAATGATTAAGTCAACATAAAACTTCTTTTGATGACAATTTAAACGATGCTCCGTGATTATTATAAGGCAAATTACATTTCATTAAAAAAAAATTGCTTAATGATTAAGCAAGCACAAAGTTTCTTTCGATAAGAAGTCAAAAACTGCTCCATGATTATAAGAAGGCAAATTATGTTTCGGTGAAAGATGAAAAGATGATTAATATAAGTAAACACAAAACTTCTTTTGATGATAAGTTAAAAGGTACTTCAAGATTATAAGATCCGAAATTACGTTTCGGTGAAAAAAAAAGTTGCTTAATGATTAAGTAAACACAAAGTTCTTTCGATGACAAGTAAGAAATTAGTCTATAATCATATAAAACCAAATTAAAGGCTTAAGGTTTATGGTTAAGGGTTTAAAGTTTAGGGTTTAAGAGTTTAGGGTTTTTTGGATTTAAGGGTTTAGAGTATGGGGTTTTTAGGGTTTAGGGTTTTGTAAGGATAAAAATTAATGAAAAAATATTTGAAATACTTGTGAAGAAGATGAAAGATAAGGATGCAGAATCATGCACAAACTTCCACGCTGAGTATTACCCATTTTCGGTGATGATCCTTTTAGTTTCTAATTATTTGGATCATAATCATTGCTCAAATAGAAACTATTTAAAGTTGGAGGCATTAGGCCTCACAAAGATATATTATAATTCCAAGAAGTAGAGTAACTTTTGGCGAGAAAAAAAGTTGCTTAATGATTAAGTAAACACAAAGCTTCTTTCGATGACAATTTAAAAGATGCTCCAT
Organism: Xylocarpus granatum; assembly: GCA_019650275.1. Lineage (NCBI taxonomy): Eukaryota > Viridiplantae > Streptophyta > Magnoliopsida > Sapindales > Meliaceae > Xylocarpus > Xylocarpus granatum. The sequence continues at coordinate 61,133 of BNST01002173.1, forward strand.
GATTATAGTAAGGCAAATTATGTTTCGGTGAAAAAAAAAGGTTTGCTTGATGATTAAGTAAACACAAAGTTTCTTTCGATGACAAGTCAAAAATTGCTCCATGATTATAAGAAGGCAAATTATGTTTCGGTGAAAAATAAAAAGTTGCTTAATGATTAAGTAAACACAAGCCTTCTTTTGATGATAAGTTAAAAGGTACTTCAAGATTATAAGAAACGAAATTAGGTTTTGGTGAAAAAAAAAGCTGCTTAATGATTAACTAAACACAGAGCTTTTTTCGATGACAAGTAAAAAATTAGTCTTTAATCACATGAAGCCAAATTAGAAAGGTTTAAGGTTTAGGGTTGAGGGTTTTGAGTTTAAGGTTAAAGGTTTACGATTTTTTGGATTTAGAGTTTAGAGTATATGGTTTTTATGGTTTAGGGTTTCGTAAGGATAAAAATTTATGAAAAAATATTTAAAATACTTGTGAAGAAGATGAAAGATAAGGATGCAGAATCATCCACAAACTTCCACGCTGAGTATTACCCATTTGCCGGTGATGATTCTTTTAGTTTCTAATGATTTGGATCATAATTATTGCTCAAATAGAAACTATTTAAAGTGGGAGTGACTAGGCCTCACAAAGATATTTTATCATTATAAGAACTAAAGTAACTTTCGACTGGAAAAAAAAAGTTACTTAATGATGAAGTAAACTCAAAGCTTCTTTCGATGACAATTTAAAAGATTCTTTATGGTTAGAATAAGAGAAATTATATTTCTGTGAAAAAAGAAAGTTGCTTAATGATTAAGTAAACACAATATTTCTTTCAATAACAAGTAAAAAGTTAGTTTATAATCATATGAAACCAAATTAAAAGGCTTGGGGTTTAGGGTTTTAGGGTTTAGGGTTTAGAGTTTAGGGTCTGCGGTTTAGGCTTTTTTGGATTTAGGATTTAGAGTATAGGGCTTTTAGGGTTTAGGGTTTCGTAAGGATAAAAATTTATGAAAAAATATTTAAAGTACTTGTAAAGAAGATGAAAGATAAAGATGCAAAATCACCCACAAGGTTCTATGCCGAGTATTACCTATTTGTGCGAGTAATGATCCTTTTAGTTTCTAACTATTTGGATCATAATCATTACTTAAATAGAAACTATTTAAAGTGGGAGACACTAAGCCTCAGAAAAGATATTTTATCATTACATGAAGTAAAGTAACTTTCGACGGGAAAAAAAGGTTACTTAATGGTTGAGTCAACACAAAGCTTCTTTTGATCACAATTTAAAAGATGCTCCATGATTATTATAAGGCAAATTACATTTCATTAAAAAAAAATTACTTAGTGATTAAGCAAGCACCAAATTGCTGTTGATAACAAGTCAAAAACTGCTCCATGATTATAAGAAGGCAAATTATGTTTTGGTGAAGGATGAAAAGATGATTAATAAATAAACACAAAGCTTTTTTTGATGATAAGTTAAAAGGTACCTCAAGATTATAAGATCCGAAATTATGTTTCGGTGAAAAAAAAAGCTTAATGATTAAGTAAACACAAAGTATTTTCGATGATAAGTAAAAAATTAGTCTATAATCATATGAAACCAAATTAAAAGGCTTAAGGATTGTGGTTGAGGGTTTTAGGTTTTAGGGTTTTTTGGATTTAGGGTTTAGAGTATAGGGTTTTTAGGGTTTAGGGTTTCGTGAGGATAAAAATTGATGGAAAAATATTTAAAGTACTTGTGAAGAAGGTGAAAGATAAAGATGCAAAATCACCCACTAAGTTCTGCGCCGAGTATTACCTATTTACGCGAGTAATGATCCTTTTAGTTTCTAACTATTTGGATCATAATCATTGCTTAAATAGAAACTATTTAAAGTGGGAGACACTAAGCCTCAGAAAGATATTTTATCATTACATGAAGTAAAGTAACTTTCGACGGGAAAAAAAAGGTTACTTAATGGTTAAGTCAACACAAAGCTTCTTTTGATCACAATTTAAAAGATGCTCCATGATTATTATAAGACAAATTACATTTCATTAAAAAAAAATTACATAGTGATTAAGCAAGCACAAAATTGCTTTTGATAACAAGTCAAAAACTGCTCCATGATTATAAGAAGGCAAATTATGTTTCGGTGAAAGATGTAAAAGATGATTAATAAATAAACACAAAGCTTTTTTTTGATGATAAGTGAAAAGGTACCTCAAGATTATAAGATCTGAAATTATGTTTCGGTGAAAAAAAAATCTTAATGATTAAGTAAACACAAAGTATCTTTCGATGATAAGTAAAAAATTAGTCTATAATCATATAAAACCAAATTAAAAGGCTTAAGGATTGTGGTTGAGGGTTTCAGGTTTTAGGGTTTTTTGGATTTAGGGTTTAGAGTATAGGGTTTTTAGGGTTTAGGGTTTCATGAGGATAAAAATTGATGGAAAAATATTTAAAGTACTTGTGAAGAAGGTGAAAGATAAAGATGCAAAATCACCCACAAAGTTCTGCGCCGAGTATTACCCTATTTACGCGAGTAATGATCCTTTTAGTTTCTAACTATTTGGATCATAATCATTACTTAAATAGAAACTATTTAAAGTGGGAGACACTAAGCCTCACAAAGATATTTTATCATTACAAGAAGTAAAGTAACTTTCGACGGGAAAAAAAAGGTTACTTAATGAGTTAAGTCAACACAAAGCTTCTTTTGATCACAATTTAAAAGATGCTCCATGATTATTATAAGACAAATTACATTTCATTAAAAAAAAATTACTTAGTGATTAAGCAAGCACAAAATTGCTTTTGATAACAAGTCAAAAACTGCTCCATGATTATAAGAAGACAAATTATGTTTCGGTGAAAGATGTAAAAGATGATTAATAAATAAACACAAAGCTTTTTTTGATGATAAGTTAAAAGGTACCTCAAGATTATAAGATCCGAAATTATGTTTTGGTGAAAAAAAAAGCTTAATGATTAAGTAAACAGAAAGTATCTTTCGATGATAAGTAAAAAATTAGTCTATAATCATATAAAACCAAATTAAAAGGCTTAAGGATTATGGTTGAGGGTTTTAGGTTTTAGGGTTTTTTGGATTTAGGGTTTAGGGTTAGGTATATGGTTTTTAGGGTTTAAGGGTTTCGTGAGAATAAAAATTGATGAAAAAATATTTAAAATACTTGTGAAGAAGATGAAAGATAAGAATGCAGAATTATCCAATAACTTCCACACTGAGTACTATCCATTTCTCGGTGATGATCCTTTTAGTTTCTATATATTTGGATCATAATTATTGCTCGAATAGAAATTATTTAACGTGAGAGACACAAGGTCTCACAAAGATATTTCATCATTACCAGAAGTAAAGTAACTCTCGGTGAAAAAAAAAGTTGCTTAATGATTAAGTAAACACAAGGCTTCTTTCGATGACCATTTAAAAGATGCTCCATGATTATAATAAGGCAAATTATGTTTCGGTGAAAAAAAAAGCATGCTTAAGGATTGAGTAAACAAAAATTTTCTTTCGATGACAAGTCAAAAATTACCCTCATGATTATAAGAGGGCAAATTATGTTTCGGTGAAAATTGAATAGTTGTTTAATAATTTAGAAAATTCAAAGCTTCTTTTGATGATAAGTTAAAATGTACTTCAGATTATAAGAAGCTAAATTAAGTTTTCGGTGAAAAATGAGAAGTTGCTCAATGATTAAGTAAACACAAGACTTGTTTTGATGATAAGTAAAAAGGTATTTCAAGATTAAAAGAAACGAAATTACGTTTCGGTGAAAAAAAAAGTTGCTTAGTTAGTAACTAAACAAATAGCTTCTTTTCGATGACAAGTGATAAATTAGTCTTTAATAATATGAAGCCAAATTAAAAGGTTTAAAGTTTAGGGTTGAGGGGTTTATCGTTTAGGGTTGAGTGCTTAGGGTTTAAGTTCTTTAGAGTTTAGGGTTTAGGGTTTAGGGTTTTTTTAGGGTTGAGGGTTTAGGGTTTCGTAAGGACAAAAAATTATGAAAAAATAGTAGAAATACTTGCAAAAAAGATGAAAGATAGGGATGCAGAATCATCCAATAAGTTCCACGCTGAGTATTGCCCATTTGTCGGTAATGATCCTTTTAGTTTCTAATTATTTGGATAATAATCACTGCTCAAATAGAAATTAGTTAAAGTGGGGGACACTAGACCTCATAATGATATTTCATCATTACAAGAAGTAAAGTAATTTTCGGCGAGAAAAAAAAGTTGCTTAATGATTAAGTAAACACAAAGCTTCTTTCGATGACAAGTAAAAAATTAGTCCTTAATCACATGAAGCCAAATTAGAAGGTTCGAGGTTTAGGGTTGAGGGGTTTTGAGTTGAGGGTTTAAGGTTTTTTAGATTTAGATTTAGAGTATAGGGTTTAAGATTTTAGGGTTAAGAGTTTAAGGTTTAAGATTTTTTAGATTTAGAGTTTAGAGTATATGGTTTTCATGGTTAAGGGTTTCGTAAGGGATAAAAATTTATGAAAAAATATTTAAAATACTTGTGAAGAAGATGAAAGATAAGGATGCAGAATCATCCACAAACTTCCACGCTGAGTATTACCCATTTGCCGGTGATGATTCTTTTAGTTTCTAATGATTTGGATTATAATCATTGGTTAAATAGAAGCTATTTAAAGTGGGAGTGACTAGGCCTCACAAAGATATTTTATCATTACAAGCACTAAAGTAACTTTCGACGGGAAAAAAAGGTTACTTAATGAGTAAGTAAACACAAAACTTTTTTCGATAACAATTTAAAATATGCTCTATGATTATAATAAGGCAAGTTATATTTCTACGAAAAAAGAAAGTTTTCTTAATGAATAAGTAAATGCAAAGCTTTTTTTGATGACAATTTAGAAGATGCTTTATGATTATAAGAAGCCAAATTACGTTTTGGTGAAAAAAAGAGTTTGCTTAATGCTTAAGTTAACACAAAGCTTCTTTTGATGATAAGTGAAAAGGTACTTTAAGATTGTAAAGTCCGAAATTACATTTCAGTGAAAAAAAAGTTGCTTAATCAATAAGTAAACACAAAGTTTCTTTCGATAACAAGTAAAAAATTAGTCTATAATCATATGAAACCAAATTAAAAGGCTTGGGATTTAGGGTTTAGGGTTTTAGGGTTTAGAGTTAGGGTTTAGTTTAGGGTTTAGGGTCTACGATTTAGGGTTTTTTGGATTTAGGATTTAGAGTATAGGGTTTTTAGTGTTTAGGGTTTCGTAATGATAAAAATTTATGAAAAAAATATTTAAAATACTTGTGAAGAAGATGAAAGATAAGAATGCAGAATCATCCACATAACTTCCACGCTGAGTACTACCCATTTCTCGGTGATGATCCTTTTAGTTTTTAATTATTTGGATCATAATGACTGCTAAAATAGAAATTATTTAAAGTTAGAGACACAAGGTCTCACAAAGATATTTCATCATTACAAGAAGTAAAGTAACTCTCAGTAAGAAAAAAAGTTGCTTAATGATTAAGTAAACACAAAGCTTCTTTCGATGACAATTTAAAAGATGCTCCATAATCATAATAAGGCAAATTACGTTTCGGTGAAAAAAAAAGCATGCCTAACGATTAAGTAAACAAAAATTTTATTTCGATGACAAGTCAAAAATTGCTCCGTGATTATAAGAGGGCAAATTATATTTTGGTGAAAATTGATAGTTGTTTAATAATTAAGTAAATAGAAAGCTTCTTTCGACGATAAGTTAAAAGGTACTTCAAGATTATAAGAAGCTAAATTAAGTTTCGGTAAAAAATGAAAAGTTGCTCAATGATTAAGTAAACACAAGAATTGTTTTGAGGATAAGTTAAAAGCTACTTTAAGATTATAAGAAACAAAATTACGTTTCGGTGAAAAAAAAGTTGCTTAACTATTAATTAAACAAAGAGTTTCTTTCGATGACAAGTAATAAATTAGTCTTTAATAATATGAAGCCAAATTAGAAGGTTTAAAGTTTGGGGTTGAGGTTTAGTGTTTAGGGCTGAGGGTTGAGAGGGTTTAGGGTTTTGGGTTTAGGGTTTAGAGGTTTTAGGGTTTAGGGTTTTAGGGTTAGATGTTTAGGGTTTAGGTTTTAGGGGTTTAGTGTTTAGGCTTTTAGGGGTTTAGATTATAGGGTTCGTGGTTTAGATTTTTTATGGTTGAGGGTTTAGGGGTTTAGGGTTTTAAGGTTTAGGGTTTCGTAAGGATAAAATTTATGAAAAAATAATAGAAATACTTGCAAAAAAGATGAGAGATACGGATGTAGGAACATCCAATAAGTTCCACGCCGAGTATTAACCATTTGCCTGTAATGATACTTTTAGTTTCTAATTATTTGGATCATAGTCACTGCTCAAATAGAAATTATTTAAAGTGGGAGACACTAGGCCTCACAAAGATATTTCATCATTACAAAAAGTAAAGTAACATTCGACTAGAAAAAAAGTTGGTTAATGATTAAGTAAATGCAAAGGTTCTTTCGATGACAAGTAAAAAATTAGTCTTTAATCACATCAAGTCAAATTAGAAGGTCGAGGTATAGGGTTGAGGGTTTTGAGTTTAGGGTCTACATTTTTTAGATTTAGGGTTTTAGGCTTCTAGGGTTTAGGGTTGAGGGTTTTTTAGGGTTTAGGGTTTAGTGGTTCGGGTTTAGGGGTTAGGGTTTAGGGTTTATTTAGGATTTACGATTTAGAGTGTTTTGGATTTAAAGTTTAGAGTATAGTGTTTTTAAGGTTTAAGGGTTTAGAGTGTTTTGGATTTGAGGTTTAGAATATAGGGTTTTTAAGGTTTCGGGGTTTGTAAAAATAAAAATTTATGGAAAAATAATTGAAAATACTTGTGAAGAAGATGAAAGATAAGGATACAGAAACATTCAATAACCTCCACGCGGAGTATTACCCATTTGCGGTGATGATCCTTTTAGTTTCTAATTATTTGGATCATGATCATTTCTCGAATAGAAATTACTTAAAGTGGGAGACATTAAGCCTCACAAAGATTTTTCATCATTACAAGAGATAAAGTAACTTTCGGCGAGAAAAAAAGTTAATGATTAAGTAGACAAAAAAATTCTTTCGACGACAATTTAAAAGATGCTCCATGATTATAATAAGGCGAATTACATTTCGGTGAAAAAGAAAGTTTGCTTAATGATTAAGTAAACACAAAGTTTCTTTCGATGATATTTTATCATTACAAGAAGTAAAGTAACTTTCGACAGGAAAAAAAGGTTTACTTAACTGATTAAGTAAACATAAAGCTTCTTTCGGTGACAATTTATAAGATGCTCTATGATTATAATAAGGCAAATTATATTTCTGTGAAAAAAGAAAGTTGCTTAATGGTTAAATAAACATAAAGCTTTTTCGATGACAATTTAGAAAATGCTCTATGATTATAAGAAGCCAAATTACATTTTCGGTGAAAAAAAATGTTTGCTTAAGGCTTAGGTAAACACAAAGCTTCTTTTGATGACATGTTAAAAGGTACTTCAGGATTGTAAGATTCGAAGTTACGTTTTAGTGAAAAAAAAAGTTTCTTAATGAATAAGTAAACACAAAATTTCTTCCGATAACAACTAAAAAATTAGTCTATAATCATATGAAACCAAATTAAAAGGCTTGGGGTTTATGGTTCAGGGTTTAGGGTTTAGAGTTTAGGGTATACGGTTTTAGGTTTTTTGGATTTAGGATTTAGAGTATAGGGTTTTTTAGGGTTTAGGGTTTTGTAAGGATAAAAATTTATGAAAAAATATTTAAAATACTTGTGAAGAAAATGAAAGATAAGGATGCAAAATTATCCACGAACTTCCACGCTAAGTATTACCCATTACTGGTAATGGTCCTTTTAGTTTCTAATTACTTGGATCATAATCATTGCTCAAATAGAAACTATTTATAGTGGAGGCACTAGGCCTCACGAAAATATTTATCATTACAAGAAGTAAAGTAACTTTCGAGAAAAAAAGGTTACTTAATGATTAAGTAACACAAAACTTCTTTCGATGACAATTTAGACGATGCTCCATGATTATAGTAAGGAAAATTATGTTTCGATGAAAAAAAAGTTGCTTAATGATTAAGCAAGCACAAAGTTTCTTTCGATAAAAAGTGCAAAAAACTGCTCCAGATTATAAGAAGGAAAATTATGTTTCGTTGAAAGATGAAAAGTTACTTTAATGATAAGTAAACACAAGCTTCTTTTGATGATAAGTTAAAAGGTACTTCAAGATTATAAGAAACGAAATTACGTTTCGGTGAAAAAAAAAGTTGCTTAATGATTAATAAACACAGAGCTTCTTTCGATGACAAGTAAGAAATTGTCTATAGTCATATGAAAGCAAATTAAAGCTTAGGTTTAGCGTTGAGGGTTTAGGGTTTAGGTTTAAGATTTTAGGGTTTTTTGGATTCAGGGTTTAGAGTATGGTGTTTTTCGGGTTTAGGGTTTGTAAGGATAAAAATTATGAAAAATATTTGAAATACTGTGAAGAAGATGAAAGATAAGGATGCAGAATCATGCCACAAACTTCCACACTGAGTATTACCCATTTGTCGGTGATGATTGTTTTAGTTTCTAATGATTTGGATCATAATCATTGCTCAAATAGAAACTATTTAAAGTGGGAGTGACTAGGCCTCACAAAGATATTTATCATTATAAGAAGTAAAGTAACTTTTGACCGGAAAAAAAAGTTACTTAATGATTAAGTAAACTCGAAAGCTTCTTTCGAGGACAATTTAAAAGATTCTTTATGATTAGAATGAGAGAAATTATATTTCTGTGAGAAAAGAAAGTTTGCTTAATGATTAGTAAACACAAAGTTTGTTTCAATAACAAGGTCTCACAAAGATATTTCATCATTACAAGAAGTAAAGTAACTCTCAGTAAAGATAAAAAGTTGCTTAATGATTAAGTAAACACAAAGCTTCTTTCGATGACAATTTAAAAGATGCTCCGTAATCATAATAAGGCAAATTATGTTTCGGTGAAAAAAAAAGCATGCCTAACGATTAAGTAAACAAAAATTTTATTTCGATGACAAGTCAAAAATTGCTCCGTGATTATAAGAGGGCAAATTATATTCTGGTGAAAATTGAATAGTTGTTTAATATTAAGTAAATAGAAAGCTTCTTTCGACGATAAGTTAAAAGGTACTTCAAGATTATAAGAAGCTAAATTAAGTTTTGGTAAAAAATGAAAAGTTGCTCAATGATTAAGTAAACACAAGAATTGTTTTGATGATAAGTTAAAAGCTACTTCTAGATTATAAGAAACAAAATTACGTTTCGGTGAAAAAAAAAGTTGCTTATTTATTAATTAAACAAAGAGCTTCTTTCGATGACAAGTAATAAATTAGTCTTTAATAATATGAAGCCAAATTAGAAAGTTTAAAGTTCAGGATTGAGGTTTAGCATTTAGGGATGAGGGTTGAGAGGGTTTAGGGTTGAAGGTTTGAGTGTTTTAGGGTTTAGGGTTAGGGTTTAGGGTTTAGGTTTAGGTTTAGGGTTTAGAGTTCTTAAGAGTTTAGGGTTTTAGGCTTAGTTTTTACAATTTTTTTAGGGTTGAGGGTTTTAGGGTTGAGGGTTTCGTAAGGATAAAAATTTATGTAAAAAATAATAGAAATACTTGCAAAAAATGTGAAAGATAAGGAAGCAGGAACATCTAATAAGTTCCACGCCGAGTATTGCCCATTTGCCGGTAATGATACTTTTAGTTTCTAATTATTTGGATCATAGTCATTGCTCAAATAGAAATTATTTAAAGTGGGAGACATTAGACCTCACAAAGATATTTTATCATTACAAAAAGTAAAGTAACATTCGGCTAGAAAAAAAGTTGCTTAATGATTAAGTAAACGCAAAGCTTCTTTCGATGACAAGTAAGAAATTAGTCTTTAATCACATCAAGTCAAATTAGAAGGTTCGAGGTATAGGTTGATGGTTTTGAGTTTAGGGTTTACATTTTTTTAGATTTATGATTTAGGGTTTAGGTTTGTTTAGGGTCTTAGGGTTTAGGGTTTTAGGGTTTAGATTTTAGGGTTTAGGGTTTTTTAGCATTTAGGGTTTAGCGGTTAGGGTTTAGGGGTTTAGGATTTACGGTTTAGAGTGTTTTGGGATTTAAGGTTTAGAGTATAGGGTTTTTAAGGTTTAGGGTTTAGAGTGTTTTGGATTTAAGGTTTAGAATATAGGATTTAAGGTTTAGGGTTTCATAAGAATAAAAATTTATGGAAAAATAGTTGAAATACTTGTGAAGAAGATGAAAGATATGGAGGCAGAAACATGCAATAACCTCCACGCAGAGTATTACCCATTTGGCGGTGATGATCTTTTTAGTTTCTAATTATTTGGATCATGATCATTTCTCGAATAGAAATTATTTAAAGTGGGAGACACTAAGCCTCACAAAGATTTTTCATCATTACAAGCGATAAAGTAATTTTCGGCGAGAAAAAAAGGTAATGATTAAGTAGACACAAAAATTCTTTTGACAACAATTTAACAGATGCTCCATGATTATAATAAGGCGAATTACGTTTCGGTGAAAAAAATGTTTGCTTAATGATTAAGTAAACACAAAGTTTCTTTCGATGACAAGTCAAAGTTTCTTGCGTAATGATTAAGATGCTCCATGATTATAATAAGGCAAATTACGTTTTGGTGAAAAGAAAACGTTTGCTTAATGATTAAGTAAACACAAAGTTTCTTTCGATGACAAGTCAAAAATTGCTCCATGATTATAAGAAGGCAAATTATGTTTCGGTGAAAAATAAAAGTTGCTTAATGATTAAGTAAACACAACCCCTCTTTTGATGATAAGTTAAAAGGTACTTCAAGATTATAAGAAACGAAATTACGTTTTGGTGAAAAAAAAGTTGCTTAATGATTAATTAAACACAGAGCTTTTTTCGATGACAAGTAAAAAATTAGTCTTTAATCATATGAAGCTAAATTAGAAGGTTTAAGGTTTAGGGTTGAGGGTTTTGAGTTTAAGGTTAAAGGATTTAAGGTTTAGGTTTAGGTTTTTTGGATTTAGGGTTTATAGTATATGGTGTTTTTATGTTTAGGGTTTCGAAAAGGATAAAAATTTATGAAAAAATATTTGAAAATACTTGTGAAGAAGATGAAAGATAAGGATGCAGAATCATCCACAAACTTCCACACTGAGTATTACCCATTTGTCGGGTGATGATCCTTTTAGCTTCTACTTATTTGGATCATAATCATTGTCCAAATAGAAACTATTTAAAGTGGGAGGGCACTAGGCCTCACGAAGATATTTTATCATTACAAGAAGTAAATTAACTTTCGACGGGAAAAAAAAGGTTACTTAATGATTAAGTAAACACAAAGCTTCTTTCGATGACAATTTAGAAGATGCTCCATTATTATAATAAGGCAAAATTACGTTTCGGTGAAAAAAAATAGTTTGCTTAATGATTAAGTAAACATAAAGCTTTTTCGATGACAAGTCAAAAATTGCTCCATGATTATAAGAAGGCAAAATTACTGTTTCGGTGAAAAAGAAAAGTTAGCTTAATGATTAAGTAAACACAAAGCTTCTTTTTGATGATAAGTTAAAAGGTACTTCAAGATTATAAGAAATCGAAATTACGTTTCGGTGAAAAAAAAGTTGCTTAATGATTAATTAAACACAGAGCTTCTTTCGATGACAAGTAAAAAATTAGTCTTTAATCATATGAAGCTAAATTAGAAAGTTTGAGGTTTATGTTTAGGGGTTTAGGGTTTAGGGTTTTAAGGTTTAAGTTTTTTGGATTCAGGGTTTAGAGTATGGTGTTTTTAGGGTTTAGGGTTTGTAAGGATAAAAATTTATGAAAAAATATTTGAAAATACTTGTGAAGAAGATGAAAGATAAGGATGCAGAATCATGCACAAACTTCCACACTGAGTATTACCCATTTGTCGGTGATGATCCTTTTAGCTTCTACTTATTTGGATCATAATCATTGTCCAAATAGAAACTATTTAAAGTGGGAGGCACTAGGGCCTCACGAAGATATGTTATCATTACAAGAAGTAAAGTAACTTTCGACGGAAAAAAAAGGTTACTTAATGATTAAGTAAACACAAAGCTTCTTTCGATGACAATGTAGAAGATGCTCCATTATTATAATAAGGAAAATTACGTTTCGGTGAAAAAAAATAGTTTTCTTAATGATTAAGTAAACAGAAAGTTTCTTTCGATGACAAGTCAAAAATTGCTCCATGATTATAAGAAGGAAAATTATGTTTCGGTGAAAAATGAAAAGTTACTTAATGATTAAGTAACACAAGGCTTTTTTTGATGATAAGTTAAAAGGTACTTCAAGATTATAAGAAACGAAATTACGTTTCGGTGAAAAAAAAAGTTGCTTAATGATTAATTAAACACAAGAGCTTCTTTCGATGACAAGTAAAAAATTTGTCTTTAATCATATGAAGCTAAATTAGAAAGTTTAAGGTTTAGGTTGGGGGTTTAGGGTTTAAGGTTTTAAGGTTTACAGTTTTTTGGATTCAGGGTTTAGAGTATGGTGTTTTTCGGGTTTAGGGTTTTGTAAGGATAAAAATTTATGAAAAAATATTTGAAATACTTGTGAAGAAGATGAAAGATAAGGATGCAGAATCATGCACAAACTTCCACACTGAGTATTACCCATTTGTGGGTGATGATCCTTTTAGCTTCTACTTATTTGGATCATAATCATTGTCCAAATAGAAACTATTTAAAGTGGGAGGCACTAGGCCTCACGAAGATATGTTATCATTACAAGAAGTAAAGTAACTTTTCGACGGAAAAAAAAGGTTACTTAATGATTAAGTAAACACAAAGCTTCTTTCGATGACAATGTAGAAGATGCTCCATTATTATAATAAGGAAAATTACGTTTCGGTGAAAAAAAAAGTTTTCTTAATGATTAAGTAAACAGAAAGTTTCTTTCGATGACAAGTCAAAAATTGCTCCATGATTATAAGAAGGCAAAATTATGTTTCGGTGAAAAATGAAAAGTTGCTTAATGATTAAGTAAACACAAGCTTCTTTTGATGATAAGTTAAAAGGTACTTCAAGATTATAAGAAACGAAATTACGTTTCGGTGAAAAAAAAAGTTGCTTAATGATTAATTAAACACAGAGCTTCTTTCGATGACAAGTAAAAAATTTGTCTTTAATCATATGAAGCTAAATTAGAAAGTTTAAGGTTTAGGGTTGGGGGTTTAGGGTTTAAGGTTTTAAGGTTTACAGTTTTTTGGATTCAGGGTTTAGAGTATGGTGTTTTTCAGGTTTAGGGTTTTCGTAAGGATAAAAATTTATGAAAAAATATTTGAAAATACTTGTGAAGAAGATGAAAGATAAGGATGCAGAATCATGCACAAACTTCCACACTGAGTATTACCCATTTGTCGGTGATGATCCTTTTAGCTTTCTACTTATTTGGATCATAATCATTGTCCAAATAGAAACTATTTAAAGTGGGAGGCACTAGGCCTCACGAAGATATTTTATCATTACAAGAAGTAAAGTAACTTTCGACGGAAAAAAAAGGTTACTTAATGATTAAGTAAACACAAAGCTTCTTTCGATGACAATGTAGAAGATGCTCCATGATTATAATAAGGAAAATTACGTTTCGGTGAAAAAAAATAGTTTTCTTAATGATTAAGTAAACACAAAGTTTCTTTCGATGACAAGTCAAAAATTGCTCCATGATTATAAGAAGGTAAAATTATGTTTCGGTGAAAATGAAAAGTTGCTTAATGATTAAGTAAACACAAGGCTTTTTTTGATGATAAGTTAAAAGGTACTTCAAGATTATAAGAAACGAAATTACGTTTCGGTGAAGAAAAAAGTTGCTTAATGATTAATTAAACACAGAGCTTCTTTCGATGACAAGTAAAAAATTTGTCTTTAATCATATGAAGCTAAATTAGAAGGTTTAAGGTTTAGGGTTGGGGGTTTAGGGTTTAAGGTTTTAAGGTTTACAGTTTTTTGGATTCAGGGTTTAGAGTATGGTGTTTTTCAGGGTTTAGGGTTTGTAAGGATAAAAATTTATGAAAAAATATTTGAAATACTTGTGAAGAAGATGAAAGATAAGGATGCAGAATCATGCACAAACTTCCACACTGAGTATTACCCATTTGTCGGTGATGATCCTTTTAGCTTTCTACTTATTTGGATCATAATCATTGTCCAAATAGAAACTATTTAAAGTGGGAGGCACTAGGCCTCACGAAGATATGTTATCATTACAAGAAGTAAAGTAACTTTCGACGGAAAAAAAAGGTTACTTAATGATTAAGTAAACACAAAGCTTCTTTCGATGACAATGTAGAAGATGCTCCATTATTATAATAAGGAAAATTACGTTTCGGTGAAAAAAAAAGTTTGCTTAATGATTAAGTAAACAGAAAGTTTCTTTCGATGACAAGTTAAAAAATTGCTCCATGATTATAAGAAGCAAAATTATGTTTCGGTGAAAAATAAAAGTTACTTAATGATTAAGTAAACACAAGGCTTTTTTTGATGATATGTTAAAAGGTACTTCAAGATTATAAGAAATCGAAATTACGTTTCGGTGAAAAAAAAGTTGCTTAATGATTAAGTAAACACAGAGCTTCTTTCGATGACAAGTAAAAAATTTGTCTTTAATCATATGAAGCAAATTAAAAGGCTTAGGTTTAGGGTTGGGGTTTAGGGTTTAAGGTTTAGGGTATACGGTTTAAGGTTTTTTGGATTTCAGGGTTTAGAGTATGGTGTTTTTAGGGTTTAGGGTTTGTAAGGATAAAAATTTATGAAAAAATATTTGAAATACTTGTGAAGAAGATGAAAGATAAGGATGCAGAATCATCCACAAACTTCCACACTGAGTATTACCCATTTGTCGGTGATGATCCTTTTAGCTTCTACTTATTTGGATCATAATCATTGTCCAAATAGAAACTATTTAAAGTGGGAGGCACTAGGCCTCACGAAGATATTTATCATTACAAGAAGTAAAGTAACTTTCGACGGAAAAAAAAGGTTACTTAATGATTAAGTAAACACAAAGCTTCTTTCGATGACAATGTAGAAGATGCTCCATTATTATAATAAGGAAAATTACGTTTCGGTGAAAAAAAATAGTTTTCTTAATGATTAAGTAAACAGAAAGTTTCTTTCGATGACAAGTCAAAAATTGCTCCATGATTATAAGAAGGAAAATTATGTTTCGGTGAAAAATGAAAAGTTACTTAATGATTAAGTAAACACAAGGCTTTTTTTGATGATAAGTTAAAAGGTACTTTCAAGATTATAAGAACGAAATTACGTTTCGGTGAAAAAAAAAGTTGCTTAATGATTAATTAAACACAGAGCTTCTTTCGATGACAAGTAAAAAATTTAGTCTTTAATCATATGAAGCTAAATTAGAAAGTTTAAGGTTTAGGTTGGGGGTTTAGGGTTTAAGGGTTTTAAGGTTTATAGTTTTTTGGATTCAGGGTTTAGAGTATGGGTGTTTTTAGGGTTTAGGGTTTTGTAAGGATAAAAATTTATGAAAAAATATTTGAAATACTGTGAAGAAGATGAAAGATAAGGATGCAGAATCATGCACAAACTTCCACACTGAGTATTACCCATTTGTCGGTGATGATCCTTTTAGCTTCTACTTATTTGGATCATAATCATTGTCCAAATAGAAACTATTTAAAGTGGGAGGCACTAGGCCTCACGAAGATATTTTATCATTACAAGAAGTAAAGTAACTTTTCGACGAGAAAAAAAGTTACTTAATGATTAAGTAAACACAAAAGCTTCTTTCGATGACAATGTAAAGATGCTCATTATTAAAAGGAAAATTCTTTCGGTGATTTTCTTAATGATTAAGTAAACAGAAAGTTTCTTTCGATGACAAGTCAAAAATTGCTCCATGATTATAAGAAGGAAAATTATGTTTCGGTGAAAAATGAAAAGTTACTTAATGATTAAGTAAACACAAGGCTTTTTTTGATGATAAGTTAAAAGGTACTTCAAGATTATAAGAAACGAAATTACGTTTCGGTGAAAGAAAAAAGTTGCTTAATGATTAATTAAACACAGAGCTTCTTTCGATGACAAGTAAAAAATTTGTCTTTAATCATATGAAGCTAAATTAGAAAGTTTAAGGTTTAGGGTTGGGGGTTTAGGGTTTAAGGTTTTAAGGTTTACAGTTTTTTGGATTCAGGGTTTAGAGTATGGTGTTTTTCAGGGTTTAGGGTTTGTAAGGATAAAAATTTATGAAAAAATATTTGAAATACTTGTGAAGAAGATGAAAGATAAGGATGCAGAATCATGCACAAACTTCCACACTGAGTATTACCCATTTGTGGGTGATGATCCTTTTAGCTTCTACTTATTTGGATCATAATCATTGTCCAAATAGAAACTATTTAAAGTGGGAGGCACTAGGCCTCACGAAGATATTTTATCATTACAAGAAGTAAAGTAACTTTCGACGGAAAAAAAAGGTTACTTAATGATTAAGTAAACACAAAGCTTCTTTCGATGACAATGTAGAAGATGCTCCATTATTATAATAAGGAAAATTACGTTTCGGTGAAAAAAAATAGTTTTCTTAATGATTAAGTAAACAGAAAGTTTCTTTCGATGACAAGTCAAAAATTGCTCCATGATTATAAGAAGGAAAATTATGTTTCGGTGAAAAATGAAAAGTTACTTAATGATTAAGTAAACACAAGGCTTTTTTTGATGATAAGTTAAAAGGTACTTCAAGATTATAAGAAATGAAATTACGTTTCGGTGAAAGAAAAAAGTGCTTAATGATTAATTAAACACAGAGCTTCTTTCGATGACAAGTAAAAAATTTGTCTTTAATCATATGAAGCTAAATTAGAAAGTTTAAGGTTTAGTGTTGGGGGTTTAGGGTTTAAGGTTTTAAGGTTTACAGTTTTTTGGATTCAGGGTTTAGAGTATGG